>PVIY010011971.1:0-63546 GCA_004026745.1 Myrmecophaga tridactyla | reverse complement strand
GGAAGGCCTCCCTTGGACAATGACATATGAGCCAACCACTGAAGGAGGTGAGGGAGTTAGCCATATGGCATGCTGGAAGAAGAGAGCTCCAGGCAGAGGGGATACCAAGTGCAAAAGCTCTCATGCTGAAGCCATGCCCAGAAAGTTTAAAGAGGGACAAATGAGTACACTGTAACTAGAAAACAGAGGCCCATGAAAAAATCAGAAGGTAGCAAGGTCAGAGAGGTGGAAGGTGAGAATGGGGGGAGGGGGAGTTTATAGTGCTTTGCAGGTGATTGTAAGGACTCTGAATTTCACTGTGAGTGCTATGGAAAGCGGTGAAGGGTTTTGAGTACAGGTATGACACACTCTTCAGTACTGATCCTCCACTGTTCTTTCAATTTCTTCTGTTAGAATTCCTTTTAGACATAGATTAGTACCTTTCAATTTATCACCTATGTGTCAACTGCTCTTTCAAAATGTTTACCCTTGTTCCTTTATGCTATATCCTCCAACTCATTGATTGCTTTTTTGTCAAAACTAGCATTCATTTAGTTTATTCTGAATTTTTCTTATTTTTATTCTAAAAACAAATTATTTTTATATACATCTATTCTTAATTTTTTATTTTAGCTTTTCTTTCATAATTTGTTATTCTCTTTAAATGAGTGTTATCCCTTCATTTACCTCTATGAACATCTTAAATGCTTATTAAAAATTATTTATTTAATCACGATCATTGATTTAAAGATTATTCTTAACTTCATCACCTGAAGTGGGTTCATATTTCCATTATGGCTTTGTTGGCTGCCTTTCTTTGCATTAGATTTCTTCCCATGGTATGCAGACTCTTTTCGGGGGGGAAGGGGACGGGGGGATGTATGGTTTGGAAATCAAACCTGGGTCTCCCACATGGAAGGTGTGCATTCTACCACTAGACAAGACTCATTTTTGAGTGGGATGATTTTTTATTTTCTCTTTCATGCTTACCCTCTCCTGGCCTAGTTGTTTCCTCTGTTGTCTCCATTGAGCCCTCCAGGTCTCTAGTCTAGAATCAGGTGTTTTGATGATTTGGCTCTGGTTTTGTGGTGATTTGGATAGAGTTCAGATCCAGTCTGGGAGCCGGTTCTGCTTTGTCATCCAGCTTCACTGAGCCCAGAATTTATGAAGGTTTGCATCCAGGATCAAACAGGTTTTATTAGCTTCCTCCTGTGGACAAAGGGGAAAGAGTCAGGTTGGGGAGACATGAGTACCTCCATCCCAGCACCTGGCTTCAAGCAGTAAGCCTGGATCTCATCTCTTGTCTAGCATAGACTTTTTAGTCCTTATCTGCAGTCACTAGATTCCCAGACTACAAGACCTGCTGGATTCTGGGCTTCAGCCATATTCACTGCCTTAAATTTCTGCTCTACTTCTAATTCACAACGATGTTCAGTGTTTTTTTTAAAGCTCATTTATATGTTAAAATTTTTTCTCTTTTTGTATTTTACAATGATTCTTTTGGAAGAAAGAGGGTATGTCAAAGTATGAAATGAATTCACCATCCTGTCTGGAGCTCCCAGAAAGGTTTTTAGGTAGAAATGCGGAATGTGATTTGTGTTAATAAGTTCTGTTACCAAGGTCAAATCAGTTAGCAAATCTAACCTCATATTTTTACCTGAGCAATTACTAGATTACCGTTGCCCCATTTGCTTCAAAACTGTGATTCATGTAATTTCATAGGTATGTTGATAACAAAAAGCACCTTGCTTGAATAAGTCTGAGAAACAATGGGTTAAATAAAATAAAAAATATTTTTCTATTAAAATCTACTTAGAGCCTTACACATGCTCATATGCATTGTGAATTATCTATAAGGAGATGAAATGTGTATACTCTCCCAAACTCATTTGAACAATTGTGTTCTTTTTTATTATGCTGCATGTATGAATAATTTCTGGAAGAGTATTCTATGGAACACAATGTAGAAAATGCTAATATTGACCAGGCAAAAATTTGTGTGTATATTTACATATACATATATGCATTCTATATATTCTAACAGATCATATACACCTGTAATGTTATAAATCATATTTATAAGAAAGTCATTGAAAAATGTTTTGGCTTTTAATCAGAGGAAAGTAGGAATTAGGAGTTGTAGAGCAAAAGAACATCAGAATGGAAGAATTTTATGATATAGAATTGAGTGCTTTTAAAAGTTTTAAAGCTTAAATAGAGCTAGATTTTGTATGTGTGTGTGTATATATATATGAGAGGGAGAGAGAGAAAGAGAGTTGCATTGCTTGAAGTGGAATGGGGGAAATGGAACCTCTACCTTTGCTTCTCAAAGCAAACCCTGGGGACCTCTGAGAAACCTCTAGGCTTCTCCAGTTCCACTATCTGATGCCTCGTTGTAACAGCAAGGGAGTCATGCTCTAAAAAGTTAAAGTGATTTCTCAGGATCTGCTGGCTAATTAAGGGCAGAACAGGACTAGAATTAAGGTAGCATGACTCTTGCTCCAATGCTCATTCCTCCACAGTGCTTGTGTTTTCAGTTCTTTAAATAAATCTTCATGCAGAAATTCAAAATACAAAATGGAAAGAAAGCCCAGGTCCTCTGATGGAAGGGAGGGTTGGTGGTGTTCAGTAGAAGGGCAGAGGGATCTGTGGTCTTGTACCTAACTTACCATTTTCCCAACATTGATCCTCATTTGTTCGGAGCATCACTGTTTAAAACTGGCACATTAACCAGGCAGAAATATTGCACCCGGCCTTTCAAACCAGGGAGGATTGCTATTGAAAGACATGAGAAGGAATAGCCTTCCAGAGCTCATGATATGTACCATAAAGAGAAATTATCATTTCTTCACTTAGTAATGGGATCATTTTTGGTTAAAGAGTCAAATGATAAGAGTTTGATTTTTTATTTAAAGAGAGAAACTAAAGAGTTCTTTCAAACCTTACCAAATAAGCCAGCATCAGAGTGACTCAGTTTGGTGAATCAGCCCTTTTATTATTTCAATTAGTGCCAACAGGCACCGGAAGAAAGGCAGCTGCTTTGCTCAGAGCTGCAAGTCTCTTTCCTTTGTGTCCTCAACTGTATGACGGTAAAACATATATAAATATTCCACATTAATAGCAGAATCATCTTTGGCCTTGTCAAGTGCTGCCAAGTTAATCAAAGTTGAAAATGAGTCACATGTACCATTCTGTGTGTTTTCTGCCTCTTGTTTTTCCTACTTAAAAAGCAAATATGGGCTTTAAAATCTAATTACTCTGTGTTGACCAAGTGAAATGAGAGGGTTATCTGGTGCAGGAACTTTTTCCTAAACTCAGCTCCAAGATAATTAATGGGAGCCTAACTTTTGCTAGAGGATGGGTCTTGCCCTGGGGGAATAAAGGGTTTCATGGCTGATTTTAAGAACCTTTATTCCTCAGAAAGAGGCAATGGATCTTAGCTCCAGAGACTCTTCATCTAAGACCACTAAACAATAATCATCAAGCTTTGGCCTGCAGAAGCTACATTCAAGAATAAAGATATGAGTAAAATGACTGAAAGGACTAAGAATAATCAAATAAAATTTTCCTGTTAGAATCTCTGTAATGTTTTCTTTTAATTTTGACTTCTATCTTGGAACTCATTTTTAAGTAAATCAGTTCTACTTCTAGTTTAATTGTCTACTTTAAGATTCAATAGATCTCTAGAGACATTTGTTGCTACTGTTCAAAGAATGATGCTTATTTGACTCTAGTCCCAACTTTGTTCACTGTTTAAAAGTTGTGCACAGCAGGTATGGTATTCATTGACTTATTGACTGATTAATTACTTGACACGTTATAATGGACACATACTATATGCCAAATATCATACTAGGGGCTGGGGCAGAGCATTGTACAAGAGCTCCCTGCCTTCAAGGAGCTCTAAATCTACTTATCTATTCCATCCTATTTTCACATTTGTTCTAGGCATTCGAATTCATTAAATCCATAAAACTTAACCCCACTGGTATTTTGAAGCAACAATGTTTTGTTCACAAGATACTTGAAACCTACAAGATGTTAGACATGGCAGGGCGAATCAGGTTGCAACAGATGCATGAGGAATCGAGTGACACTGCATACACAGGTGATCAGGTAAAGCAGAAGACTAGACTATCCAAAGAGAAGGTGGTGATAGCTGATAAACAGCCCCAAGTTAGAAATTCATTTGCATTTATTTCTGAAATTCAGATCAGAGAGTTTTTATTATTGCTTTTTGTTTAAAGCAGCAGCTTCTCATTAGCAATAAAGCCTTGATTCATTGACTTCTTAATTATATTTTGATTCCAGAAGCCCACATTAAGCATCAAGAAAATCTAACTAATAACTCAGAGTATGCAATTTTACTTTCTTTTAGAAGGAGCTAAGTGGTAGAATTTTGGACTCTCTCTCATCACATGTGTGAATCATGGGGCTGTATATTACATTGACCGGTCAGTACCTGCCCAGCTCTCAGCTCCTCCTTAGTGAAACTCTTTTGCTCATAGATCATAGGGGTGCTCTAGTGGCACCATGTGACCCCATAATCTTCTCCATCCTAATCTAGAGACTAGCTAATGACCTATAATGTGTTCTAGTGCAATTCTAATGAGACCTTTTCTTTTTCTCTAGTGGATTAAATTAGGCAATGCAGAGAGTATGAAGCATATCAGAGGACCTACAGAAAATTCATAATGAGTGGTTGAGGTCCTAAGTCAGGATCAAGCTGGCGTTAGAAGAGAAACAGAAACCAGTAAAAGGAAAATATGAAAGAAAAATGTATGAAGGTGAAAAATGTTGATGGGGCAGAAAAAGGAAAGCTGATGGTGGCATGTCACTATGGGATGGCCATATAGTCTGAAACATAGGTCATGCATTGAATTGCTATATCAATAAACCATGTAGAATGTGTTTGACCATATTTACAGAGTGTCCAGCCCATGGACTGGAGACTCTGTAGCCTGGATCTTGCTCTAGTTATTTCACTTTTCGTAGATCCTGTGCATTTGAATTCATATAGAACCCCCCTCAGCTACAAACCAAGATAATTTGGCATTAATAAAATGAGTCCTTTTCTTGCAGCCAGAAGACCCTAACTGATCCAGACTGCTTGAGAGTAGAGCACATTTCCTCAGATGGGTTTATGTCTTTTCTTTGGGTTTTCCTCATTATACCTTTCTTGTGGTCTGTGAAAAATGTTTGCTCTCGAAATTTGTAAAAGCTTAGATTTTCAAATGCTGTGCACCTATTGGGCTTTTCTCTATGTAAATATTTCTATGACATTATAAACTACAGTGTTTGATTTAAGCCATCAGTTTGTACTTGCAGCCCAGAAAACAAACCATTCAGTTTATTTGTGTTAAATTTAATAATAACTCTAATACCATGCTCGCCAAAACCTCCATTAAAGACACATGCCTTGACTCATTGATTCCAACAATACTGAAAAGCATCACTTCCCAGCAGTTGGATGTTTGATATTGCTTGTGAAGAGAAATAAAGGAACTCCCCCCAAAATATTATATACCCTGAGAACTCTAGGAGCCCTTCAGTACAGGCATGAGTCTAGGATCCCCAGTAGCACAGGAACTGAAAGTTCTCGAAGGGGTGTAAGTTGGCACTTTGCAAAAAATAGTACACATTGGCAGAAGCAATAACAGAATAAAAGTTAAACTTCAAGTAATAAAGATGAAGAGTGGGGGATGCAGTAGAGAAACAATAGGAAAACAAACCTCAGGCCGAGAAAAGTGTTAATAAGTAACCCCCAACTTT
Source organism: Myrmecophaga tridactyla (assembly GCA_004026745.1). Lineage (NCBI taxonomy): Eukaryota > Metazoa > Chordata > Mammalia > Pilosa > Myrmecophagidae > Myrmecophaga > Myrmecophaga tridactyla. The sequence continues at coordinate 57,795 of PVIY010011971.1, read as the reverse complement.
ATACTCAGTCTCTCAGTAGCCCAGCTCAGTAGTCAGCTCATGAAGGGAACTGACATTTTTTTTCTGGCCCTTTGATCTGATGTAAATGTATCATGAGATCTTTATTAGATGGAATTGAACAAAATTATGAATTATGCACTAAACAGCAATTTTTACTAAAATTTCATTTGAGTTCCACATACAGTGGTTTGGTTTGGTTTGTTTTCCACATTGGCCCTTGGTGAAGGTCAAGACTTTAAACAGAAATTCCGTGAAGGCAAGTTTATGGAATTTTGGGGTAAAGATTGAGTGACATGTTCAAGAAACATAGCTATTGTGTGGTTTCATTGGGTACAAAGATAAAACTTATTCCCTTTTAACGTCAATTGACATGAATAAGAGGCACAGATAAAACATAGAGAACGTAAAAATATTCTAGGCTTTTGGTCGAGAGAAGATCAATAGACTTTGGAGGATATATATAATAAATGAGAGTAAGAAGTTGAGGATTCAAGGATCCCGTGAAAACATTATCCTTCTCTGTCTCCCTTCCTGTCTGTTCTCTTTTCTTCCTCTCCTCCCTATCAAAATTCTGTCTCATTGAAGCTTGTTTCAGTTATGAGCTGGCCATGTTAAAAAATTAATAATAAATTGGAAATAAACATCATGTTCCTCTAAAAAACCTGTTCCCCTTTGTGTATTCTTTCCCTCAGGCCAGGATCATCTCATATACTTCTCGCTCTAATCACATACAACCCATTAGATACCAAGACTTTCAATCTGCCACCTTAATAATATTCAGATCTGTCTGCTCATTCTGTCTCTTTGCCACTTCATTGGCTTATGTCTATACTTAACTGGATTTCTGTGATATCCTTCTAAGTCATCTCGGGGCAGTCAATTCATTTTTTTGCATAGTTCTTGAGTGACTTTACCAAAATTTAATTTCATCCTCTGCTTACAAGCCTTCGGCCTCTCCCTCAAGTCTTCAAAATGAAGTATAGCAGACAAAGCCCTACACAGCAAAGGCACTGCCTACACCACCAGATATATTGTGATGTTTTCATATAAGCTTTAGTGGTTGTTTTCCTACTGAACCATCTCCCACTCCTTTGAAGATGCCGCATGGTTTTTGTCTCCTTGACCTTTCACTTATTTATACCTTTATTTGAAATACTCTTTTCCACTGTATCTGATTTTGTCTAATTCATTCTTATCTTTTGAAATGTAGCTCAGGTGATCTTTCCTTACCTCCCCAGCTTGGATCAGTTTTCCTGGGTTGGGGCTTCGGGAACAAAGTCACTGTATACAGGCCCCAAAGTGTCCTAGTGGACTGAAATGATGAGGGTAGAGCGTCTAGAGAATCCCCTAAGTCTTCTTCAGGGGCTGTGTGTCATGGACACTGAGCTGAGAGCCTTCATTGTGGGATGAGCTGCTCCCATAGCCAAAGCTGAGGGTTTTCTTCTGGCTCTTAGGGCCAAGAGAGATAAGGAAGAAATCCATATGGGGCTGTAAAAGCTTCTAGCAAGGTCAGAAAGGAGTAGAGGATTGCTGACATTCTGAAGCAATATCCCTAGGCAAATGAAAATCACAAATTGCTAGGTGTGGATTTTAGCACTGCCTTCTGACTAAGAGAAGAAAGGGAACTCTGCTGGGTACCAGTGGGTGTCAGCACATCTATGAGGACTCATAAAGAAGTGTAAGCCACATATCATTTCAGGGAAAAATGTGTAGATTATTGACTTTAATTAAATATGAAATAAAATTTGGTATTTAGTTCCTTTTTTTTTTGCCACAAAGTAATCACCAGGGCTGAAGAGAAAGAGAACATTTAAAAAGAATTAAGAACTTAAATTTCCATCTACATCTGAATGGTAGCAAGAGTTAAATGTTCTGACCTTGCTATAAGTCCAATAGGGGAAAAAAAAAAAGAAAAACATTGAAACACACTTTAGTTATAGGGGACATTTTCCAGAGTGTGGGCAGATAATTTAATAAACTCGAACTCCATGCCACAAGCAAATTTTCATCAAATACTTTTTCTTCCCAGGGCCTATTATTCATTCTTCTCCTACTCACTGCTGCAGGCTGTTGTGTCTGTGATGATTCTTGTTAGATTTTGCTTCTTCAGTGAAGATACCAGAGTGCCTAAGTCATTTGTAGAAACAAGTGCCTGACCCATGTCCTCCTGCCTTCCATCCTACTGGTCCCTATCTGAAGTCCTTGGTTGCCTGGCATAAGAAAGCAATCATAATTGTCTCATTACTATTTGATCCTGGCTACCCTGCTAATCAGTTTAGTATTGCTAAGCATTCCAAGGAGGAGAACAGAAATCTACGAAGAAGGAATAAATTGGTGCTCAGATTATAGCTTTCAGGGACAAAAGGTTTGCCTGTTGATGAAATAAGAAACCATGTGAAATGTAGATTTATAGAAAAGCTGTAGCTCCATCTCTAACTGGACTGAACTCTTGACTTGTGGAAAGCAAAGATTGTGTACTTTGTTCTTCCTTTGACACCGTGTCTCAAATTTTCGATTGTGTCAAGGTTAAGTAACTAAATTCTAAAATGAGTTGCTCTTTTCACCAATCTGTCTCCTTTGAACACATTTACTGCTTCTCAAGGTGTGTCTGAATGAAAGCAGTATGCATTGGATGCACCCAAATGGGCTGTTGTAACTCTGGAGGAAAATCCTTATCTAATGTAAATCATTCAATGGGTTTTAAGTTATTTGTTAAATCATTGATAACAATATAATAGAACATGATTGCTGAATACTGAAGTATGGTAATTGGATATGTGACACTCATAAATTACTCATAAATACTTTAGTCATATATGACTAAAACAGATTCAGGTATGTGCTGGTCTGAATCTGTGGTGGACCCCAGAAAAGCCATGCCCTTTAATCCTCACTCAATATTGCTGGATGGGAGCATATTGATTGTTTCTATGAAGATGTGACCCACCCAGTTGTGGGTGATAACTTGATTAGATGATTTCCATGGAGGTGTGTCTCCACCCACTGAAGGTGGAGTTGCTTACTGGAATCCTTTAGAAGAGGAAACATTTTGGAGAGAGTCCTTTTTGGTAGAGCCACGTGAACGCCAGCAAGCACCGCCATGTTCACCATGTGCCCTTCCAGCTGACAGAGAAATGTTGAATGTCGGCTTTCTTGAACCAAGGTATCTTTCCCTGGATGCCTTCAATTAGACATTTCTATAGACTTGTTTTAATTGGGACATTTTCTCGACCTTAGAACTGTAAACTAGCAACTTATTAAATTCCCCTGGTTAAAAGCCATTCCATTTCTGGTATATTGCATTCCGTCAGCTAGCAAACTAGAACAAGGTAATAAAGCTACTGGTACCTAAGATAAATGATAACTCAGAGAAATAATAATTGCAAGTTTCAAATCCAAGGCACTGTTTCTGTTCACTACGACTTAGAAATAAATTCTAGAAGAACAATTTTTTTATTGAGATGTTATTAATATAATATAAAATTCACCATTTGAAAGTGTTCATTTCAGTGGTTTTTAGAATATTCTCTATGTTGTGCAGCCATCACCATTACTTAATTCTAGAACATTTCCATCACCCAAAATGAAACCCCACACCTTTTAGCTGTTAGCGCCAACTCCGCCTCTCCCATCTCTTGGCAACCATTAACCTGCTTTCTGTTTCTGTGGATTTGCCTATTCTGTATATTTTATAAAAACACAATCATACACTATGTGGCCTTTTATATTTAGCTTCTTTGACTTAGTGTAATGTCTTCAAGGTTCGTCATGTTGTAGCATGTATCAGAACTTCACTTCTTTTTATGACTGTATAGTCTATTGTATGTATACACAGCGTTTTGTTAATGCATTCTATAGCTGATGGACATTGGCTATTATGAGCAATGCAGCTATAAATGTTTGTGAACAAGTTTTTGTATGAATATATATCTTCATTTCTCTCAGATATGTACCTAGCAGTGGAATTTCTGGATCACATGATAATTGTTACAACTATGATGCTTGGAATAACTCCATAAAATACAAAAAGCTAACAAGATGATCCTTTTTCTACTGAATAAATGGGCATAACAATACCAAATACCCATATTGTACAGATGTTTAAATCAATGATAATTTCTCTAAATTAGTGGAGTAAATATTGATAAAGCACTTCTTTTTTGTATCTGTTTTGCAGTCCCTCTAATGAAACTGGAAGTTGCTGTGAATGGATGCAGATCCATCTTGTTTATGTTCTTTCTCAAATTAGCCACCTAAAATTACAAATTCCAGAAAGAACTAATCAGAAAGAGAGTTTATAGGTCAGTGTGGTCTAGGAACTCTCAACTGTATATTAGAATTGTATTAGAATAATGTTTAGCTAAAGTCCTCTGAATCATTCTTGGGAAAAAGATGGCTAGACACAGTGTAGAACTCTGATTCAGCACTTTCAACCAATGAGATAATTGGGAGCAGACAATTTTTTTTAGTTGTTGAACATATTTCAGAGTTTGACATTACAATTTCACAATTTTAGGTTTTTACTTTTTTACTTCTAGCTGTTCTAAGATACTGGAGACTAAAAGACATATCAATTTAATGATTCAGCATGTATATTCATTTGTTAAATCCTAACTTCTCTGTGTAACTCCACCATCTCCTTTGATCTTTCCATGAAGTCTCCTACTATTATTGTTGAAACATCTGTTGCTCCCTTCAGTTTTGCCAATGTCTGTGTCATGTACTTTGGAGCACCTTGATTGAGAGCATGAACATTTATGATTCTTATATCCTCTTGGTGAACTGACCCTTTAGTTAGTATATAGTGTCCTTCTTGTCTCTTATGATGTCTTTACATTTAAAGTCTATTTTGTCCAATATTAATAAAGCTACTTCTGCTTTCTTTTGTTTACAACTTGCATGGAATACATTTTCCATCCTTTCACTTCCAATCTATTTGCATCCTTGTGTCTAAGATGAGTCTCTTGTAAGCGGAATATAGCTGAATTATGCTTCTTAATCCATTCTGCCAGTCTGTATTTTTAATTGGTAAGTTTGCCCATTAACATTCAAAGTTATTACTGAAAAGGTGTTTCTTGATTCCACCATCTTATCTTTTTTGTTTTATTTGTCAGATCTATATATTCTTTTCCCTCTTTCTCTTTGTATTCCTTAAATTACCCTTAGTGGTACTCTTCAATTCTGTGCCCTCCTCCAGACCTCCCTCTCATGTCTTTTTTTTCAGCTGGCAGAACTCCTTTTAGTATTTCTTGTAGGGCCGGTCTCTTGTTGACACATTCTGTCAGGACTTTTTTGTTGGTGAAAGCTTTAATCTCTCCCTCAATTTTAAAGGACAGTTTGGCTGGGTACAGAATTCTTGGCTGGAAGTCTTTCTCTTTCAGTATCTTGAATATCTCATAACACTGCCTTCTTGCCTCCAGGGTGCTGGTTTAGTAGTCTGAAGTCAGTCTTATTTAATGTTCCTTGAATGTAGTAGATTGTTTTTTCTCTTGCCACTTTCAGGATTCTCTGCTTCTCTTCAACATTTGACAGACTGATTTGTATGTACCTTGGGGAAAGGCTTTTTGGATTTATTCTGTTTGGAGTTCTTTGGGTTTCTTTGACTTGTATATATATATATGTTCTTTATGAGGGTTGGGAAGTTTTCCCCCATTATATCTTCAACTACTCTTCCTAGCCCTTTACTCCTCTCTTCTCCTTCTGGGACACCAATGATTCTCATATTTGTGTGCCTTGTTTTTTCTTTCATTTCCCTCGGTTCCCATTCAATTTTTTCCATCTTTTTTTGCCATTTGCTGTTTTGAGTCTTTGAAGTCAATTATCCTGGCCTCTATATCACTTATTCTTTCTTCTGTCTCTTCAGATCTCGTGTTGTGTGCCTCTAGTATGATTTTTGTTTGGTCAACAGAGTCTTTAATCTCTGTAATTTCCACTATTTTTCTATTTATTCTTTCAAATTCCTCTTTGTGCTCTTCTACTGTCTTCTTGATGTCCTTTATGCCATTTGCTATCCTGCTTATTTTATTAAGTTGAGTTGTATGACCATCTTTGGTTAGTTGGCCCAATGTCTGTGTCTTCTCAGGTGTTTCAGTTTGGTCATTAGGCAGGGCTGTATCTGTCTGCATTGTGGTATGCTTAGTGATATTCTGCTGGTTTCATCACATGTAAGTATCTTGATTGATTTACTTTTGCAGTTGATTTCTTTCATCAATCAAAGGCCTTGTGTTTGCTGGATGGTTGTATAGCAGGGAGCAGGGCACAGGGTGGAGCACTTGGTACAGTGATATGTTTAGGGCAGGTGTGGGCTCAGGTTGGGATGTTACACTGGTGCTTGTGAATGTGGATGCCCAGTGGCCAGGGAAGATGTAGCTATGTGGGTCCACTGGTCTGGGGGATGTAACCCTGGTGTGCACTGGTCTAAGGCACAGGGACCTTTGTGCGCATGCGTGGAGCTGTGGCAGCAGGTCAGCCTTATGCCTCTGTGGATTGGGGGCAGATATGACCTGGCTGAGCAGGTTGGCACTGTCTCAAAGCCTGGAAGTGAGGCTGAGGGCTATGCACTTGCAGGTTCTAGGAATGCTGTAAAGTGTGGTTCCCAAGGCTGGATGGCATGATTGGGGGCCTGTGTGCATGCGTGGGCCTGGGAGTGCTGTAAACACATGCGCTGAGCTCAGGGAGGGTAGGGTGAGGCTGTGTGACACCACGGATGGGTGCGGCCGGGGGTAGCCTAGGTATGGAGGTCAGTGTCACAACCTTTATGTGCTGGCAACAGTTTGCAGGGAACAGAGAGGGGGTGGTAGTGCCCAGGAGGGGTACAGGAGAGGTAGGTTGGCCTGCACTTGGGGTGGGGATGTGAGGCAGGTATGTGCAGTGGGGACTGGTTGGGTGGGGGTGCCTGGGGCACGGGGAATGGGAGAGGGTGATGGGGTTCAGCTGTGTGGAGTGTGGGGTGAGTCACTGGTCACAGGGCTGTGCCAGTGAGGGTAGCACGCCCAAGGAATGCGGCCTGGATCAATTCCTAGTCCCCTTACTTGTCTGTGCACTACTGCAGGCTCCACTGCTCAGCACCTCCAGGCCAGGCCCCAGCCCCCTGCCTCCCAGTTTCTTGGCGTCTCCAACCAGGGCCACTGCACATGGAGCAGAATTCTCCCCTAGGTCAGGTGCACTCCCAAATTTCCACCTCAGTCACCCTCCTGTCCCTTCTCTAGCACACAGTTTTTAATAGTATCATATTCACTGCGCTTTGTGAAATTATGAATTGTTTTTATCATGTTATTTCTTTGTAGAAAATGCCACGGTGTGACCTGTCATTTTTCTGTCTAATTAGAGAATGTGTTCTGATTTTGAGACTCACTTGTTTTGTTTACCACTTGTTAGTAAGCAATGTGTAAGCAATGAGTCATGTTTTTCCTGTTGTTGTCAAATAATTCCCAATATGTTGTAGTTACAGAAGGCCTGGTCACTTGGTAAAGCACCAGCACATGGGAATGAATTTATCAAGAAATCCCTTTAAACTATCAAATTTGTTTCCTGAGGGGAAAAAAGTAGAAAACACCATAGCAGAGTTGTGCAATTTTTGTTTTTTTCATTGAATCTGGAAATATCAGAGCTATTAGAGGACAGTTAGGAATGAAAAGGCAATGCATTGAATCAGATGTGAAATAGATACAGCAGGCTCTTTCTTGTTATTGATATTCAATCAGAAAATAGCATGAATTCCAAATCAATTCATTTTTTACGGCTAAATTCATTGATACACAAAGGACCTTGGCATTTAGGTAGAACTGTAAATTATTCATCAATATCCTTCCTCCATAACTGTCATTTCATCATAATCCTTTTGAGATCTATTAAGAACCAAGGGGACTGTCCTCTGATATGATAATGAAAAAACCATTGACTTCCTGGAGTCCAACTGGTAAGAATGTTCCTAAACCAATGAGTATAATTTCTAAAGAACTCAGTAAGCACTGTTCAGTTTTTTATAGTGACATGTTGCCTCCTAGACATTTTAAGGCCCACACCGTAAAGAATACATTTATTTCAACATAAACAATCAATAGAAAGGAATCCAATCTCTTGTCTTTAAGGCCAAAGTTTTCTGGTCTTTTCTGATTTTCCTGATTAACATTTGTAGACTTTTCTCCTGAATCTGATACTTTTAGTGTGTAACCAAGTTCTTTCTTTGCATCTTTTTTTCACTCTGTATTCTCTCCATAGGCAATCTCATCCTTCTCGTCATCTCAAACATCTTGAGTGATTTGAAAACCGATATCTAGGCCAAATATTTTCTTGTGGTCCAGATCTCCAAAATAATAGCATTGGCAATATTTGTTATGTACTTACCACGTGTTAGAAACTGTGAACGTGTTTATATAAATGATCTTACTTAATTTTTATAACTGTCACCTATGAGGCAGATGTTATGTTCATCCCCATTTCATGTGGGAGGCAACTAAAATGTAGTGACATCACATAATTTGCCTAGAGTCACACTGATAATATGTGACTAAGCTGGGTTATCTACACTGGCAATTTGACTCCAGAGTGGGCACTTTTAAGCCAGAGAGACCTGCCTCTCCACTGCCTGCTACACCTATTCCCTTGAATGTCCGACAGGAATCTCAAAGTCAAAATATAGAAAACGTATTCCCTAACAAACCTGCTTCACTGTTAGCAATTAATTCATGCATTTAACCAGGAAAAATGTGTCAAATATCACTGAGTACAGTGAATATTGATAGAGCTTTTTTTTTTTTTAAATATATTCATATTTGCTGCTGTGGTTGAACAAAACAGTGGTGGTCCCTAAATTTGTGTAGAAGGGGAGATGCTCATTAATCAAATTATTTTGCAATTGGAGAATTACAAGCTGAAATAAGTGCTAAAGAGGGGGAAAGTGCAGTATGCTGTGAAGACTTGTAAGAGGGGCCTGTCTTATTTTGGGGGTTGGGGTGGGTCAGGGCAAGGAGTTTTCTCTGATTGACTGTTAATTAATCTGAGATCAAAAAGGTAAGTAGCATGCAATTTATTTCTAAATTATTTTATAGCAAAAGACTGCAAAATTCCCAAGAAGAACCTCTAAATAGTAACTTCTCAGTGCTTCTGTTACGTTATCTGTTAAAGTGAGGAAAATAGATTTGTTTTGAATATTAAATAAAATAAAATTCAGTAAGTCTTTCCTTCTCCTTTTTGATAATGATTGTTATTGTTATTAAGAGGGTTCATAAGGCATGTATATATATATGCAGGAGAAGGAACTGTGTAGTCCATGCTACGATGTGTATGATTTGGGGAGACTTTTGAAATGTTGGAAGTACATAATGTTCTCAAGACTACATAGTTGTTTTTAGGCCCAAGTTGGGAACTATTTCCTTTAGCATGAGGCAAGTTTCCTTTTAATCCCTCAAATAGAAGGCCATGGTCATTTTTATCAACAAATTTTGGCTCCTTCTGCTTTCTTCTCTACCATTCAACTTCTTAGACTTTCTGTAAGTTTAAACTCAAGTGCTACTTTCTCTATTAAATTTCTTTATTGCTTTAACATAAAACAATTATTCATTGTTATTCAAAAAAGTTTGAAGTGCCCAAATATGCATGAACAAAACAATGTCAGAATAATGGCAGTGTGGGAAAAACAAATAAGTAAATCAGCATCTAAACTATGGTGGACTTTCCATTAAAATTTTATTCATGCAGTGATCACAGGTATCCAAGCTTAATTTGAGTTCAGGAAAGACTTTCTAATCAAAGTACTGCTTAGGAATTAGCCAAATGAAAGGGGAACAGGGAAGCTTAAGCTTTAGAAAGGGGAATGAGAGAAGGAATAGCCTTTGAAATGGTCTAGAAGTAGGAAAGAGCAGAATGTAAAGAATCCAGCAATAAATTAAGGACAGCAGAATCAAAGGATGACGATAGGGTTCTGAAATTATGGGCAATGGCAATGCAGTAGATGAGGTATTTCTTGTGCATTTCATCTCCCTATCTAGCCTTACATTCCCTATGGCAATAAGCAAGACTTCTAATTTTTTTTTGTTGTGAAAAATAACATATATACAAAAAAGCAATAAATTTCAAAGCACATCACAACAATTAGTTGTAGAACAGGTTTCAGAGTTTGGTATGGGTTACAATTCCCCAACTTTAGGTTTTTACTTCTAGCTGCTCTAAGACACTGGAGACTGAAAGAAATGTCAATATAATGATTCAGCAATCATACTCATTTGTTAAATCCTATCTTCACTGTATAATTCCATCTTCTCCTTTGATCCCTCACACTCTTTAGGGTTATTTGGGCTATGTCCATTTGAACTTTTTCATGTTGATGGGGGTGTCGATATATGGGGTAGGGGGATGGAACTAGCTGATGTTCTGGGTTTCAGGACTTATCAACAAACCTATTTTTCATTTGCTCTCCACAGATACTGCATAAAGCTAGGCTCCTAGTAGTTTCTCATTAAATAGTTCTCAACTGATCTTGGCACAGTATCAGTGTAGGTTGTGGCCAAGATAACTGAACATCATGCCAATTTCAGTAAAAATTTCGTGAGCATCATAATGACCTTAAGTGTTTCTTTGACCTTTGTTCTGCTCTAAGGCTCTAGAGACCTACATTCCATGTACAATTTTCCACTGAGATTTATCACATGCTTGTTGGCTCCAGGATCAGTAAGATCAAGCCCCTGAAAAAGTGGTGAAGTAGCAACATTTTTCTTTTAGGTGGTCTATCCTTCCTCCTGCACTTTCTTTCTCCTTTTTGATGCCATTATAACTTCTCGCCACCCCTAAATCCTACCCAGGGTGAGCTATGATATTAGCGCATACCTTTAGGACAGCAGTTTCTTGAAAAATGCCCTTATATTTACTGTACTCACATAGAGCCCAGCAGAAGAGAAGGGGCAGCATTACTTTCTTGAGCTCAGTCTATGATTGAAATGATGGTGCTGCTGACAAAAAGAGAGATGTTTGGATTTTTGAGGAACATGATAAACTCAGTTTTCAGATATGTTGAATTTGAAAGCTTTATAGAATATATAGCAGAGAATTGAAAATATAAATGTGGATGTTGTAAAAATATCTAAGCTAAAGATAATATTTAGCAACATAAGTGGTTGTTGAAGTTCTGAGTTCATAAGAGTTCACCCAAGAGAAGAGTAGAAATTGAGGAGAGAGCTAAGGATAGAGTTCAGGGGAACACCCATTTTTGAAAGAGGAATGGGAAAAGAGAACCCTGGAAGGAATACTGAGGAAAAGTTGCCAGAGAAATAAAAGAATCTCAGGTGAGGGGAGCCTCACAGAAGCCATGGAAGGTGAGAATTTCAAGAAAGTTAGACTGGTCACCATGTAGAGAGTATCAGTTGTGTTGTTTTCTCAGGAAAGCTCTTTCTGATTGGGAACCACCCTTCACTATCACATGTAGTTCTAGTGTACTGTCAATCTCAGTGTTCAGCCTGAACCCTGCCAAAGGTTAGACATGTGACCTTGATCTGATGATACATTGCACATGATTTCCCTCTGTGCAAGGATTGGTCAATGAGTTGGAATGTGGTGGATGCAAAGGCTGAGTTCTTCCACGTGTGAGAGCAATTTCCCAAATCATTTTCATACTGTTTTGACAAAATCCAGAGAAGACATCTTTGTTTTTCTTAGTTTTCCAGGGCTACTATGGCAAATACCACATAACTGGGTGGCTTAAACAACAGGGACTTATTGACTCATGGTTTTGGAGGCTGGGAGTCCAAAATCAAGGCCTTGACAGACCAGTTTCTCCCAGTCTGTGGCATTCTAGTGCTAGCTTGCTTCAATCCTCATGGTTCTGTGGCTTGCCTCTCTGCATCGGCAAACTCTCTCTCTTCTCTGACTTCTGACTTCTGGCTTCTGACTGACTGCATCCGAATTTCCTCCCTTTATAAGGCCTCCAGTCATACAGATTAAGACCCACCCTCACTTAATTTGGCCACACCTTAACTAATAACTTATCTTCAATAGGCCCTTTTTACAAATGGGTTAATGCCCACAGGAAGGTTTGCCATAATTAAGATTTGGACATGTGTTTTGTGGAGTACGTGATACAGTCCCCCAAAAATCTGTAAGTGGGTTTCATGATCCAGATGCATAAATCTACTCTTTGAAGATTAACCTTATTTTCTTGGTTAGATCTTAGTATGAAACTCATCAGATAGTAAAAAGAAAAGCATTTTGAAAATGCTTTATAATATGAGGTACAAAAATTATATTGACTTGAGTGTTTCTGTTGTCTCATTTGCAAGTGAGGTAATGCTATAGCAATATTAACACTATGAAATGAGACCATTTTAATAGGAAAGAGAAAAGATGATTCATTTAAAAAACTTTTTTTTCAATCTATTGAAAACTAGCCTTGATCATCATACAAGAGTGTGATATTCAATTCACTAGAGTGTCTCAGTTTCAGACTATATCATTACCCATCTTCAGGAATAAAAGACAGTATCTTTATTTTTGCTGGATGATCAAAAAGATGACATAAGCCCACATCCTGAGTATTTTACACTTGGGACTTTTATAATTTGTCTCTCTCAGGGCACATCTTACAGTTGCCTCTATGAATCAGTCTGCTTTCTTCCATCTACTAACTAATTTCAAAGGTGAAGAGTATCATAGACTTGAAATTAAGAAGGCCCTTAGAGCCTATTTAATATTTCAAGACCTCTTCTTTTATAAATAAAGAAAATAAGGCTGAAATAGGTTAAGTAAATTGCTCAAGGTCACTTGGTTTGAGACATATTATAATTTGTACCAACTCTCAGCCCAGTGACATTCTCACCTTGACATGCTGGGCTGGGATTATCCCTTGTTAAACATCAATGGAACATAATCATCCTCTGACTTTGAATGATTAGAATGGCTTTATTATAAAAGTTTTAAGCTATAAGGTTAAGTAGGGGTTCACATAAATAATGTGATTAATAATTTTGTGACCATGTGCTTTGTCTCATCATAATTGGAATATGAACACAATTCATAGCAGCTAAGGAGATTCTGGATCTTTATAAATGCTATATAACAGCTGTACAGCATCACCCTGGCTCTTGAAAGTTTATAAAGAAAAGCAAACCACTGAGATAGTATTGCCTTTATTTGGTTTATGAGAATTATTTTGGACTAATTACATATTTTGGCCAAGATTAGTAACATTTCATGGTTTAGATTTCTGAGCTGAGTTTACTATTTTTATGACCACTTATGAGTGATGGTGCCCTTTCCAATCTTTCCCCTCTCTGTCCTATTAAATTGTGGGATTATGGAGGACTGTCTGAAAGGATCAGATTAATTCAATGAACTCACTGCAGTCTTTCTCACATGTGTGCTAGGAACCAGGAGGATGCATCAAATTGTACTGTCAGACCCTTGAAAGTTGTTTCCAGCTCAATAGACGTCATGAGAAAGTTCTACCAGATAGTCACTTCAGGAGTTTTAATGTGCTTAATTCTGTCATGCAAATACTATTGCAAGAATTGCAGTGAACCCATAACACCATGAACTGATGAGCTTGAAAAGGGTAATTACGTACCAAGTTTAAGTACTGTCAAATTATGGCAGACACTGTGATGCCTGGTCCAGATCCCCCTTTAATGAAGGACTTGTTGGGAGTGCTGTCGGTAGATATCTTTCAGCTGTCAACCCCTTCAGGAACTGCCTCAGTTGTAGATAACTATCTCTGCCCAAGGTCATACCCCTTCCCAGATGGTCCATATCCAGTGATTGGTGGAATATAAGGTCTGGCTTTCTTGGTCAAACTCAGGACTCTGAAGATCCATTCTTGCTCCATAGTTCCTTGTGGGGTCAGTTAAGGCTCTTTTAGACACGTCACTAGAATTTGATTTCTTGTTTTCTCCATTTCTGTGTCCTTCCCCTCCCTTACTCAAATATCTATCTCAATGGCACTTCTTAAATGAACACCCCCCCCCACCATGTGAAACTTCGAAACTTCATCTTGGAGCCTGTTTTCAAGAGAACCCAAGCTAAGACATTAATATTTGCTTTTTTTCTATTAGCTGAAATATATTACCCAATATAATAATCTCTCTGCATATTGGGCAATGTAACACATAGAAAACTAAAATTTAAAAAGTCAACTTATTTTTCAGGAGAACGGAAGGCAGAGCGCCTTACTGATATGGCACCAAATTCCTATGCCATAATGATCAGAGCATCCTTCTTTGTGGGGTGACGGGCCCATCTCTGACCTCATCCATCTATTCTTGAATGGTTTCTGCCAAGTCACTTAGATCCCTGCTGAGATCAACTGGCCAGACAGAGTCATCTGACGCCAGGCCCTAGAGAGGAGACAAGCTCCAAATAGAAGTGATACATGCTGCAGCAAAGGGTGGGCTTGAAAGGCATGTGGGTGGCAAGTTGTCTGACTCCTTTCAAGCAGGGATAATTTATTTTTCATCTTTATATTTTTAGTAGTTAGCCATGCCTGGAAAGTAGGAGACAGTTATCTGAATTTGGGTTCTCTAAGCTAAAGAGTCTGAGACAAGGACTCTAGAAAATTCTCTTATTTGGAAGATTCACTGAATCTGATACAGAGGTAGAGATGTGAAAAGGGAAGGGAAGGCAGGCTAGTAAAGGATATTTCTTCAAAAGTGTGCAATTGTGTGTGTTTTCTATGGGAGCTTAATCCCACAGGAAAACTCTGGTAAAGTCTAAACCCAGGTACCTCAGAGTTATTCCACCTGAGACCTGAGGGAGCTAGGATATTTATGCTCTAACTCATGTCTTCATTTGTTGAGGGTTACTCCTGAAAAGTGATAAATTCCAGAATTCAGACTTGACCTATTAGGGTCACTTTTTGGGGGCTTAGGAGAAAACCTTCAGAAAAAGGGATGCAGTCCCTGGCAGTTGGCAGTTGAGTGGGTGCACCTCAAAGAGGTAAAGCCTGAGAGGAAAAGGAGAGTTGCTGACAGCATCTGCTATGATGGTTAAAAAATATTTCTTAAACTCAACTAGCAGCTTTGAGTGAATCCTGTCTTCATAAAAATAACAGCCTCAATAGTGTAGGTATTTTAAGAGTATTCAACAGGTCCAATCAGCCCCAAGTTTAAACACAATTACCAGATATGAAAATAGTGGCTATCTAAAAAAAAAAAAAAGTCTCAAGAAGAGAGGCACTAATGCAGACTCAATCTACTGTTCACAGATGAAGCTTCTGGATAAACTTCATATTTATAATAAAGTGGAAATAAAGAAAATTTCAGTATGAGGAAAATACCACTAAACAGAGGCCATGCTCAGGGAGGGGTGGATCACACATAGTGGGAGGGGCTAGAAACAGGAAGGAAAGAGAAAACGGAACTGTGCCTCCTTATTTCAATAAAGGCGGTTATCCCCAATATACTGGGATGGGTGGGTATGGGGTTGGGGAGAAGGAGTAGGTCTGGGCCAGGCTGTAGCTAGTTCCAGGTGCCCATGAGGCAAGGGACTTTAAATAGGTATGATAGAAGTAATTTCTGCAATTTTGCTCCAGCTTGTTATCAGGGATATCAGATGGTGGGTAGGTGGAAAAAGTGGGAAACAATTCGCTGGTCAGGTAGACCTGGCATTGCCTCTTGGAACCCTTGATAGGCAGTTAAGAGTTAGAAATGGAGGGTTTAAGTTTATACTTCCTAAGCTTTCACTATTTCTGCCCATTTTGTTGTTCTTAGTAAAGAGGCATATTTATCTTATATGCTTGTGTTGGCTGGCATCCAACACCAAAAAGGATCTGGAGGTGAAGAGGTGGTAGAAGTTCCCAAACGACACAAGATATTTGGGAGGTCTAATTTGGAATTAGACCCCTAAGTGCCTTGGCCATCAGGGGTAGTGATTAAAAATTTAATGAATTGAAGTCTTTTTTTATCGACTATTTTGAATTGAAGAAGGAAGTGGAATTTAACCCAAAGCATTAACTAATCATGATAGCTTTCCAAGAATGTCACTTTTAGAAAGAAGTAAGAAATAGTAGCAAAATAAGGTATTGAAAAACGTATTCAATAAAAATGCCAACTTCTCACTTTATCTTGGAAACATTCTACATTCAGTGCAAGGTTTTCAAATAATTTGCATCTGTGTTGTAATTGCTGTAAAATGTACTGATTTAGAATAGTTCCCTATCTCCTGGGAGAGAAAATATCTGCATTTAAGATGATAGCCTTGAGTCAGATAAGATCTTCTAACAGTAAAGAATAATTCAATTGTATTTAAAAGAGAGAGACCAACTGATTATAACTAAAGTATGAAACAAAATTGCTTCTGATTTATTTTCTTGTTAACTAGAACACTCAACAAGAAAAAGCCACTCTCCAGGAATTACTGTTAAAGTCTTACTAAACCAGATCTGTGAGAGGGGAAAAGGGGGTTTTGAAAGAACTATCTCCTTGGGGGAAGCTCCTGAATCTGACAAAAAGTCCTAAAAAAGTCCACTTTTTGTGAGAAAAAATCTTCCTTCTTTGGATAAATGTTAAGGACTTATTGAAGATAAAAGTGGTGAAACATCAACTAGAAGTAGAAAAAATGGATCAAGGAAATATAACCAAGTATTTTATTTATGAAGTGAACTTTTAAAAACCGTTGAATTCAGCATGAGGAAAATCATTCAATTTTGCTGCTGAACGATTTAGTGTTTAACGTTGGGAATGTATATGTACATGTGATCTCTCTAACAGAGAAGCCTCGAGTATATTTTCATTAAGCTTTCTTATATGAAATACATAATTAATATAAATAGCAGTAATTTACTCAACACGTATTTTGATTTTCATGGGGTTTAAAATGTTATGATTTTAAAAATATGTGTAAATATTTAATTCTACAAATTTCTATGATTTTAGAAGTTACTCTCATTTCACAGATGAGAAAATTGAGGGATCAAAAAAAACAAGCATTTTGCCTGAGACTGTGCTTTTTATTTGGTAAGGATGTCATAAGATTTAAACCTTCTGTTTCTGACCCAAAGCCTTTTCCTAACACCATGCTTACAGGTGTTTATTGGTCTGGTAAAATTTTAGCAAACCTGCAAAGCCAACAGCCAAGATATATTAGTATTGCTGTCTTTTCTCTTCTGCAGTTGTGGGATTGAGGAAGACAAATTCCTGGAATTGCTTCAGCTCACAGAGCAGGTCAGTGAACAAAACAACTGGAATTGGAACAAACTGTTTTTGTCTTCTCACTTCATCTCTTCTGAAGGGAAATAGATTTCTTACACGTTTTCAAAGCTTGATCTGATTTAGGGAGGGCCAGAGGGCTGTAAATCACCCTCCCTCTCTCTCAGGTGTGAAATATATTGGCAGCTACCAAACAGTAATGCTCTTTCTGAGAATTTTCTTCATGCTGTGTAATTTCAGCCGCAAGCCAGTCACATCTCATTTTACTTTCTTGGATATATCTTAGCACAGCCATGCCAATCAGGTTTTTAAATAACAGGAAACTCAAAGAGATGGCAATGCAGATTTAAGGTATTTCCCAGATCTCATTTGCCAGTGGGCAAGAGGTTTTAAATCCTTTAGTTATGGTATCAAGGGAAAGGATATCCCAATGAAATAATTTCCCAGCTTTCACATTACTCTGTTTTGTTCTTCTCAATATTTCTCTAATGCTGCATTTCCCAATTTGGGTGCGCAGAATACAAGACTACTGTGAGATGTTATGTTTCTTTAGTCTGGGCTCACATGCCCCACAATTATTTCCAAATTGGGATTACATTTCAGATGTTTGAGCCAGAGACATTCTGACATTCACTGTGCTTTTCCTTGAAGAAAATGTCCTCAGGTTGAACCTGGCTCAATATTTAAATTTTCATTCTGTTATGTTAGGATGACTGTACAATTGATTATCCAACCCAGGTCACTATTAAGAGAGAAAATCATGCTAGGATAGAGGCATATATTTGGGTATATGGTTCTCATAGCGAACTCCTCTTTGGCTATCACAGACATGTCCTGCTTATAGCTTTCATTTGGACCATACTAATCTATCATAGAAATGATGATTTCATTGAACCAGAAGGCTTTTTCATACTCAGGCAAATTTGCCCACTTCCTCCCAGTGCCCAGCTCACATACCAAAGTTCATTGAAAGTGCTTTATCAGCCACAACTTTGATCCAAGAGGCTTTTAATAGGTGTGGTACTCTTCCCAGGGGATGTTCATAATTGGGGACTTTTTTGATTGCCACAATGACTAGGGGGCACTATCAGCTTTGGTAAGCAGAGACTGCAGATGCTAAATGTCCTGAATGCACAGGACCATCCTGTACAGTGAACTGAACTACACAAATAGTCAATAATACACTTGTTGAGAGACACTGGGTACATATTGGCCTTATAATTTACACAACAAAGGAAGCTCATTGAATGATTTTCACAAAATAAACTTTGTTCCAATGTGATTTGCCTTCTCTACATCTAAGTAGAGAAGAAGCTGGAATTAATTTTTGAGATTTCTATCCAATTAAGTACATATTTCAAAGAAAATATGTAAAATCAAGTACAAGAAAGCAAAAATCACACATAATGCTATCACCTAACTTTAGCCATATATCTTTGGGATAATATATATAAATGTGTGTCAAGTTCTATGTCTATACCTCTATCTACCGATCTCTCTCCATCCATCTACACACACACACACACACACACACACACACACACACACGGAGAGCATGCTCTGCCACATTGTTTCGTGAGTTGATGAATATTTTGATGGCAAAGAGAGAATTCCAAAGGGAGAGTGAAGCATTGTGCCGAATCTAACAAGACTACTTTTGTAACAAACTTTCCTTTTTTTTTTTTTTGCTTTTCAGAGACTAGTTTTTTTCAGTCTTTATGAACTCAGCTCCTTACATGGGCTTTAGTGGAGGTCATGGGGCAGCATCCACAGGTCAAAATCAGGGTAGGGGTGCCCTGTCCTTCCAGGCTCCAGGAGATCAGTTTCTGACTACCGTGCTGTGAATGACACAACTCACGCAGAAATGGAGTTTCACATACAGCTTAGGAAGCACATAGACAGGGAGGATACTTGGTTTGGAAATGAGTTTGTGGCCTCTGTGTTCCAAGTGATGAACTTCTGAATGGCTGTCTCCTTGGGCACACAGCATGCACAGTTCAGTGAATTGGCTGTAGGTGGCTGCAACCCTTTTTGGCACAATTGATGTTCCTTCTTTTTTTGTCATCTTGGAAGCGAACACCCAAGAACACAAGATGCATTTTTAAAGTGATAAATATAAATGTCCACAAGTGGTTAAAAAAAAAAAAAGCACATAAAAGAGGATAGGCTTTGTATCAAAACAGGTAGGAAAGTCTTTAAGATTTTTATTTATAGGAAATAGTGTGCAATCAAAAGTTTGCAGTACTAAGTGACCTGCAGAAGATAAATTTCATAAGCTGTATTGTTTTGCCTTTCAGTTTTAGAAACTTATTCTATATGGAGCATATTTTGGTGCATGGTGTGAGAAAGGTATCAAATTCATTTTTTTTCACATGGATATTCAATTCACCCAGTATTTATTGAAAGGATGGCCTTTTACCCGATACTCTTCATGCCATTTTTATTATAAACCAAGTGTATAAAGGTGTGACTGTACAGTCTATTTTGTTCTCTAAGACTATTTATTGTCTTTGAATAGTAGCACCCAGAATTAGTACTTTAGCTTTATAAATACATTGCTATCTGGTAGAATGTGCTGTTTTTAAAACTTACTTCCTGTTGGTTGCTGGCATATAAAAATACAGCTGATTAAGTTTTTGTATCCATCAACTTTGGAAGACATAATTATTAAATCTATGATTTACTATATATTCTTTTGGATTTTCTTCTACCACCATATTATTATGAAAGTTTAATATCTTTTTTCTTGTTTTCCACTATTATGCCCTTTGTTAATTTATTTTTTTGCTTTTTGCACTAATTCTAGTACAATGGTAATTTCTTTTCCTATTTGGAAAGGAAAAACATTTAGTATTTCATCAAGTATGAAGTTAGCTATAGGAATTCTTGCAGTACCCTGTATCAGACTAATAAATTTCTCCCTATTTCTAATTTGCTGATAGTTTTATATAATGTAATATATATAATAGATATATAGTGAATAGATGTGAAATTTTATCTTATGCTCTTTCTGTGTCTTTTGAGTAGATGTTTCTTCTCTGTTCCATGACTGTGATTATGTAGTTATTAAATTCATTAATACTATAAATTTTTAAAGGAATTTTAATTTCATATAGACCAGTTACTTACAAGAAGGGGGAAACCAGGAAATTCCCAAAACACTTTTTCCCTATTATTATCACTACAATTAACTATCTTAGTAAAACAAACCTTGCAAATTTTGGAGGGAAGGTGGGAAAGAAGTAGAGGTACCAGAATAGAGACTTTTCCTATATTCTGCTGAATATATATCTATCTCCACTATCAGCAGTTTCTGGCTGACTACAAAGAATAGAATTTATTGTGTTTAGTCTGAAACTTCTAAGGTAAATGAACCCTTTGGTCATAGTATCACCCCCATTAATCGTTCATAAAATGAAGTGAGAAAGTTTTAAAGTAAATACTTACTAAAAAGTCCCTCAGGGTCACAGATTTCCACAGAGAATTTAAATATAGTATAAGGGGTTCGGATGGGGACTTTTGAAGTTCATGCTATATAACTTCAGTGTTGGGAGATTTTCAGTTTGCATTACAAACAAAATATCATCAGGATAGAGACTGTTAACCTACCAATATTAGTTGGTGACAGTCAAAGTATGCCTTGATGTCATATAGCTGGAAGAAGTGTTAGACATCCTAACAAAGGTGCATAATCTCCACTATTATGGATGTGGAAATGAAAGCTCAGAAAGGTGAAGAAACTGCAGCCACCACAGATTTCGTCAGTGTGGTAAGGTCCTCACTGCAGCTCGTGACACTGATGCACTGCACACTGTGACAGAGCAGCCCAAAATGGGAAGCCTTGAAATCTACAACAAAATAGGGGATTTCCTACAAGACTGCTTCACATAAAATCCATCTATTTAAGCATAATGTAAACAAATGTCCCAAAATAACTCAAGAAGAAGGGTAGAATTTTTTGAACAGTCTAATAACTCCACTGTCTTTAATATGGCATCAGTCAAGCTTGAATTAGTAATGTGAGGTAGGTTTATTTCTTTGTTTTTCTCCAATGTGTTTGGACAATCACGTTATCATGGCCCAGACAAATTCCCTCAGCTTACCCCTGCATTGAGGTTAAAGCCCTTTCCCTTGGGATGTGTTTCTTTTCTGGCTGGGGAATAAAGATGCTCCCAGAGGCAGAGAGAAAGAAGGATGCAGATTTTCAGGCACCAGTAAACCATTTGACCTTTCCACAGGGGATGTCTTGCTTTAGAAACATCAAATCATGGGCAAATTCTGAGGTTGATCCTCTGCCCTTTGTCTCTGTCCCTTCTTAGAGTCACACCACTTATGGTAGTTGTGACTCTGTCTATTGACTCAGAAGTGTGTCCTCTAGGGAGAACTGGAAAATGTCTGATGACCTTTGCTCATGACACTTGAGGGTCTAGATCCTTAAGCTGTGGCTTTTTTTCTGAGTATCTACTCTGCCAGTCAAGATTTTGGGGTGTAACAGGGAGGGGGGTACACAAACAGGGAGAGTGCAGCAGAAGTGGTTTGCTTCTCTAATTGCATTCTCTGTGTGTTTTTCTCCACAACTTCATATCTTTCTCCCTCTGTCCCTCTCCCTCTCTTTCCCCTTCCCATCCTCTCTCCCATCCAGAGATGTCAAAGCAGCTACTCTGTGCATGCCCTAAGCTATGCCCTGGAATTAGAATTAGAATGTAGCTGATGCCTGCTACACTGTTAGATGCTACATTCCTGCCTTGGCCCCCTCTGAAGGGCATTGTTATTGGCCATTGCTTCTCCCTTACATGAAATCTCTGGTCTTGTCTCTCATTTGCTTGGAGAAGTGATGCTGGGTTCTTTGGCTTCTCCGCACCTATTTTGGGGGCAAAATTCACCACAAATATATTAGTTAATATTGTTTCTTTGTCTCAGAATACTCATCCTCACCCTTTCTCCCAGTGGGGAAGGGACATTGAGAATGAAGAATCCAGGATTGCAGAATTTCTTTCCCACTGTTAGGATTTTACTTTCTCCTTCTTCCTCAAAGGTGTGGCTAGAAAAGGACAGTCCCATACCTATCCAGCTCCAAAGAAGACAACTGTAAGACTTTCTGGTTTTCAGCTCCTGAGAAACCTGCATGAAGTTGAGGAAAGGATGGAGAAAGGATTATCACCCTACTTTTCACTGCTAAGTGGTCAATTTCTAATGCCTATCTACAGCCTCCATGCTACTTAATTTTCTGGGCATCTAAAGAAATCCTCCTTTCTTTCTTCTTTTTTCTTTTCTCTGTTATTTTTTTTATTTTTATTTTTTACCTTTATCAGCAATCTAAGCGTCTTCCAGTCTCCCAGGGACCATTAAATCAGGACCTCCTGCATGCAACTCTCTCAGGGTCTTAAGGCAGAAGTGGGGACACAGAGCCTCTGATTGGTTATGGACTGATGGGTTTCAAACTGTGCAAAAGGCTATTACAAAAGGTTATCTTAATATTCACACCTCTGTTTCTCTTTTCCTCAGAAGTATACTTTGGGATTAGGGGGTCATTAATATGGATTTCATAAATTAGCTTTAGGAGTCCATAAGGACCCAGAATTGTGTGCAATATTGTATGTGTAGCTGGTTGTTTTTTTTCAGGAGAAGATATAGATTCTCCAAGGGGTTCAGGGACTACCACAATACTAATAACTGTTGTTTTTAATACCCATATAGAGTTCATTTAAGCATAGTGTTCGGTACCCTTTCTGTCTCTGCCATTGCCATGTATGATCCAGAGTCTATATCCAAAAAGTTAATCTTGGTAGAAACAAACACATGTGACTTGCCACATTTGAGTTCAGTATTTTGGTATCACCACATATGTTTTAAATCATTAATATAACAAATTGAAGACTATAAATACTTCTTTTGGCTTTTGCTATTTTGAAATAGTTCTCAAGACTCATCCTTTCCTGGGTTTTAGTTTTATCAAAAAAAGACAATATTTTCCTTACCAGTGTCCTTTGATAGGACTCCAAGCCTGTGACCAAGATGAAGAGCTTGTCTGAGAGAGTTGGGCTTAGACAGCCATTCTGGCAGACTCTGATTCATTTTTTTTAAAGGATTTTTAGGGTATTTTCCAATTTTCAAGTTTCTACTAGTTTTTCTGTTTATTCTCTGCCTATATGACAACAGACTTGATTTGATTTATAGGAATTTAAAACGCGGATATGTATTTGTTAATTTCTTGTCTGTATTATCAAGTACAGACTTCAATTTATTTTTAAACGAACCAAAGACTGACTGCACAGCCTTGTAAATTATTTTAGTTTCCTATAATGGTTTTGAGCATGTGCAGCTTATTTAAATAAGACTACCAGTAACAATTTAGGGGTAGTAAGGGGCATTGAGAAAAATCCAGATGGTTGTTAGGATTTCGGGTAGCTTTCATTAGAACAGAGTCTTCAAATTGCATTGGGGAATTTTCAAAGGAAATACCAGGTTATTTAACTATATTTTGGATCAGAGCTAGTAACATCTTCTATGAATCTATGGTAACCATTTTTTGCTGTTGTTTGACCCCAAGAGTAAATAATTTATTATAGATTTACACTAAATTATTTAAAGAATGTAAAAGAGATTGGAATATAATTTTAACATTGTTTATCCTTCACATGTTCAGTTTTTTCCAAGGAAATTTTGAATCTTGCTCTCCTTTACTTACAAGAAGGAAGAGACAATTGAGATGGCATAAGTAAAGTAAATATAATGGGAAATTTGGAGTGGTTAGTTGTTCAGTGTGTTTTCTTGGTAAATCCTTATTATTTCCCAATTTACAACTATCCATTAGTTCAGAAACTGAGCAATTCTTGAGGGAAAGAACTCAGGAAAATCTGTAAAGGGGGTAACGCTTCTGTCCCAGCCATAACTCTTCTACAGAGAGTATGTTAAAATACTTCCAAGAGTATTTTTAAATGACCAGATATTCTCTGTTTAATCCTCTAAGAGGGCAGAAAATTTAGCCTGCATTAGCCTTTTATTCATCCTACTGTAATTTAAGTGGGAAACAAATAAGAGAGAGAGGCAGGGATAAGACTGGAGAAAATTTACTGCTAGGGGCCTCTAAGCCCAACCCAAACCAGCAGAGACACAGTCTCAAGCATGAGATGGACCTTTCAGATGAACCAACAATAGCTTCTGCTCTAGAAATATCATTTGGCCTCCCTAATTCTTCACTTAAGATATATAATCTAGGGAAGTGCAAACCATCACTGTTTTTCTCTGCTGTCTGCCTAGCCCTCACCTGTTCCTGTTTCCTTTTCCAGCCCTCAATTCTGACTCCAAATTCTTATCAATTTTCCATTCTCAATTTGTCTCTCATAGTTCTGGAGCCCAGAAGTCCAACACCAAGGTGTTGGCGGGGCCATACTGCCTTTGAAGGCTCTAGGAAAAGGCCTCTATCCTAGCTTCTGGCGGTTGTAAGCAATCCTTAGTGTTCTTTGGCTTCTAGATGCATCACTCCAATGTGTCTCTATCTTCACATGATGTTCTCCCTTCTGTGTCTGTATGCATGTGTCCAAATTTCCCTCTTCTTATGACACAATAAGAAGACACAAGTCATACTGGATTTAGGGCACATCCTAATCCTGAGGACATTCTCTTAACTTGATTATATCTACAGAAGTACTATTTATAAATAAGGTCATACTCATAGGTTCTGAGTACACATGAATTTGGGGAGGATACAGTTCAATCCAGTACAAAGCCCAACACAGGAATAATATGTCTTTCCGCATTCTCTCAGCTATGTGACGACAGATGAAAACCAGCCCACTAAACTGTGTGGCATTGACACAGAGCAAATAGAACAAGAAGCCATATAGCTGAACTGCGCCAATTGAATTGGCTTTTAAAATGACTTGATCTATGTTCAAGAAACTTTTTGTCTTTAAAACAAAAAGGATGTAAGCTTTCATCTTGTGTCTAAATAGCATCAATTTTTAATGTTGAAATAGAGTTCTTTGAAACTTCCCATGGACTAAAGATTATGTTGTGTGAATGGCTGGTTGGTGTTTAGTATTATAAAAATATGTGAAGGGATCAATTTTAGATAAGACATTTGATTACTCAAAAAAGGTGGCAGATCTAAGAGGAGAGCAAACAGCTGTTGACTTGCTGTCAATTAGGGGGAATTAGAAGAGTCATATATGTTCATCAAAAGTCACTGAACAGGAGTTTTGGATTGCGTTTTAGCTGGTTTGGGGTAAACTACCTGGCTCTGAGCTTTAATTTCCTACCTGTAAAATGAGGCTACAAGGAGAGGGGAACTCGTTGCGCTCTAAGCTTCCAAGCTCTAAAATTTGATGACTGCAGGACATTTTTGTCAAGATTATCCCCTTCATTTGCCTGGCCAAATAACTAAAATCCCATATTTATTGCTTGTTTTATAAAACTTATGATGAAGCCACTTTTCTCTGGGGAGCAATAATAAGATATGACATGATCAGCTGCTAACAATTTAGCAGAGGAATAATTTACCAGACAGCTGGCTAAGAACCACAGCAAGGTACAGGTAAGGCTTGTGAAGGAATGTGAGCTGAGAAAGGATGCTGGCAAGAGCTAATTTTTGTAGAATAATTTGGGCCTCAAGGTGCTGGGTGCTAAGCAATCCATAGAGGGCTGAGAGAGATGGGAGCTCCCAAGGCCACACCTACTTTATAGTTTTTCCCCAAACCAGCTGATGCTGAGAGAAAACAATACTTTCTCCAAAGGGTCATTTTTGCCATTGCACGATGATGCAATGGCAAAGATAACTTGCTTCAGAGTTACAATGCTCAGATTGCCACAGGCTTTATCTTACTTCCTGGAAGGGCAATATTTCTGCAGAAGAAAGTAGATGAGTATTTAGAGATGTGGGTTATGAACATAAGAAAGGAAGGAAGCAAATATGCTTACATTCCTGCAATCAAGTCTGTAGGTTTCACAGACTGGAAATTCGAATCCATAGCAAACAGCCTGAAAAATAAAAAAGAATGACCAAGACACAATGGCATATAATGCAGAACATGTACCAGCAACAACAGAGAGTAGGGACAATTCAAAGCTCTACTTTGGCAGGGGAAGAAATCACTTCAGTGGGAGTTAAACAAGGAAGGCTGTGTAGGTGGAGAACCTGAGTATTGGTGAGAGACTGAAACTGAAACTTGGCTTGCTCACTTCCTAACTGTGTTTTTGGGCAAATTACTTAACCAACCGTGAGTCTCAGTTTCACTCTCTGTAAAACTCGGGTTGCCATCCCCTTAGAGTTGGAGGGTGAAATGAAAACCCTTACAAAGAATGAGACATCACTAGTTCTCAGTAATTAGTTGTTTTTAGTATCATTAGTAATGAGACTCTGTCATCAAAGTAAATCAAATTTTTAAATCTTCAAAATTCTCCCCAACAGCACTGGGTTGGTGAGAGACTAACTCCTAGTTCTCCAGTGCTCCACCTTCTCTCTGGATTCACTGATGCAAATTGCAATCTTGTCAAAATTGACTTTTCTAGCTGCTGGTTACTTTCCTTACCCTCTTACCTCTGGAAGAGGTGAGCCATGAGCAGGACTTATTAGTATCTAGCATTCAGGCCCAGAGTGTGTCTGGTAAGTACCTGTGATGGTTTGAAGGTTTTATGGACCTCAGAAAAGATCATGTTCTTAAAACTAATCAATTCCTGAGGGTGTAAACTTACTGTAGGTAACACCTTTTGATTAGTTATTTCAGTTGAGGTATGTCCCCAGTGGGTCTTAATCCTCCTACTGGTGTGCTTTGTGAGAAACTGAGAAAGAAGGACTCACACAGAAGCTGAGAGACACACAAGCAAAGAAAAGCACAGAGAAGCTGAGAGAGAAAAAATCAGAGAAGCTGGGAGACAAGGACACACACAAAAGGTCAGAGAGTAAGGCACTGAAGTCAGAAGGTGGAAGCAACGGAACCCAGGAGAGACCAGCAGACGTTGCCATGTGCCTGGACATATGACAGAGGAGTTGAGAGGTTTTTGGGGAGAAGGTATCATCCTGTTGATGCCCTCTTTTGGACATTTTAGGGCCTCAGAGTTGTAAAATTGTAAGTTAATAAATTCCCAGTGTAAAGGCCAACCCATTACTGATACACTGCATTTCATCAACTTTAACAAACCAAAACAAGACCCAAGGTCTCAAGATTTCCAGAAAGGTCTGGGCGATATTTCACCATTTCACCAGGGTCCCTTGGGCACAAGATTTTCTTTTCCTCTACATGTGTTAATGAGGTCCAAATGTGATCTGATGTCTAATCCATAGGGATTTCTGCCATGTCATTTTTAAACTTGAAGCTATTGAATTCTGAAATTATATTTTAGGCCGTGCATGTAGCGCTTTCAGCATGAGTGAGTCACATGGCACCACACACTGACAAGATGTGATTTCCCACTTGCATCCTACACTTACTTCCTGGGCATTGGCAAGTTTATGGGATCAGAATATTTAAGTGTGACTTTCTAAAGCTCTGTGTACCTCAGGCATAAGTTAGGTTGTGGCTTCTTATACTTGAGAAGCAATTTATCCTACTCAAAATAATTTATGTCAAGTGTTATAGACTCTTTTATTGCAAATAGGACATATGATTTGCACAGTGAGATTTTACTGCTTGGCTCGCATGACTTTATTGTGCTTTAGTGGGAATAAGTTTTCCAAGACTGGAGGATTTGGCAAGTGTAAGAGGTTGAAAGTTTCATTTTAGGCACCCTCTTCCATGCCTCTCCAAGGATGAAGGAAATAGCTGGAACACTCACAGATGTTTTGTTACTGTGTGGACATTGCATTTCCAGAATGCTTTCTACTCAGGCTAATAACATTGCATCTAGTCAGTTGTACTTGCCCTTGTCAGCTTCTAAGTTCCCTTTGGTTAAATTATTACTGACCTTAAGAGAAATTGGACTTCTTCAATGTCATGTGGAACACAGAAGCATGCCAATGAAAAGGACAGAGCATAGAGAGATAATTTCCCTCAATTTAAGTTTCTTCTCTTTTTGGCACCAGGATCTCACCTGCAATCCAAGACCCCACTGCTGCCGGCCTTCATGGCTAAGTGGACCATAAGCAGGGAAGCTGCTTTTTGCTCCCCTTGTACTTTCCTTACATCTTTGTGCAGTTTGCCCCTGAAGTGAATGGTGCCCCTCAAAAAAAGATATGTCCACATCCTAATCTCTGGGACCTGTGAATGTACCCTTATTTGGAAAAGGGGTCTTTGAAGATGTGATCAAATGATCTTGAGGGGAAGAGCTCATCCTCATTATCCTTAGATGCCATCACATGTATCCTTATAAGAGAGGTACACAGAGGAGAAGACTCACGGAAAAGGTGAGGAGGCAATGTGACCACAGAGGCAGATATCTGCGTGATTCAGTCACAAGATAGGGAATAGCAGAGCTGGAAAACGCAGAGAACAGATTTTCCCTTAGAGCCTGAGAAAAGAGACAGAAACTGACAGATTGATTTTGGACTTCTAGCCTCCAGAACTGTGAGAGAATAAATTTGTGTTATTTGAACCCACCCAGTTAGTGTTAATTCATTATACCGGATATGAGAAACAAATGAGGTTTCCTTTTCCCTTTCTCCTCTACCCCATTTCAATTTGTTTATATTTTTTATCCTTTAGTATACTTGTCCATTATGCCCTCCATCAGAATAATTCCATTTCTCTCCTCTCTTTCTCACTCTCTTATCATTGCTGAGACAAAGCAAATGCCAATAATGAAAGCATATGGTATGACTGGACTTTTGCAAAGTGGATTTGGCTGTTGAGCCAAATAATTGTGTTTTAAACTCTAATAGACATTTGCACATTGCCTGGACATTTTGTTAAAAATGAAAGGATAGTTCAGTGGTAGAATTCTTGCGGGAGACATAGGTTCGATTCCCAGTCCATGCACTTCCCAAACAAACAAATAAGCAAGCAGACAAACAAAAAGACAAAAACAAACACAAATTCAACAAATGGTGCTGCAATAAGGGGATACTCACATGCAAAAAGAATGAAATGTGACCCCCTACCATAAAGCATACAAAAAAAAAAAAAAACCCTTAAAAAATGTGGATTCCTGAGCCCCACCCTGTAGCATTTCTGACTTTGTTGGTCCAAAATATGACCTGGGAACTTGCATTTTAATGAGAACTTGAGGGATTCTGATACAGATGACCATCAATCCATACTTAAAAAACATTAAAGATAGGCACAACTTCCTATGTCTGCTCTCAAAAATGGGATAGAGGTTTGTGGTATGGGGTTGTCATCCAAAAGACCATTAAAATCTATTAAGTATTATCTATAGAATGCCGAGCTCTAGGCATCTGTGAAAATATAAATAACTTCAAAAGGGTTTCGTTAGATTCACATTTAACAGTCCACAGTGGCAGATTCAAGAAAACTTGGATGCTTCCTTAACCTCTGAGTTGGAAGCCAAGAGAGGCCAGCATGCCATTTCCCAGCATATCCCTGACGGCCCCTGCCTGGGAGAGAAGACTGGGCAGGGCTGGCTGGTCCAGGCTCTCACACACTGGTGCCAACTTTTGTTCCTGGCTCAGGGCTGTGTCCACTAGGGAAAAACAGCTCTGACTGCTTGTCCCGCAGAGGGGCACTCTACATCAAGCTTGTTGAGGAACCCTCTCCAGAGTCCACAGGGGCATTTGGCTGTGAGACCTGAATGGGTCTCTGACTAGAAGCACCCCAAGCCCACAATTTTAATCTCTGCACAGTCCTGCTCAGACCTGGGAGTTTTTTTCAGGGGACTTGATTTTGTCATTTGTTTTCTGAGGCCACAGAGTCCAGAGGGTACTTGGCTTTCCCTGACTGGCTGTCAACCCGGCTTCCTCTAAGCCAGGAAGGGGGAGCTGAAGCAGAGCTGGCAATTTGTTCCTAGAGGAGGGGGAGGGCATTGTCTGCCCCATTTGAGCTCTGATGGGAAGTGGGAGGTATAAATCCTGTTTTTTTGTTTTTTTTTTTGTCTTTTTCTTGGCTAAGTGGAGTAGGCATTCTCTCATGAATTAGAAATGACAAATTATCAAGAATGTTTCCGGTGAGGACTCCTTCACATCCTGTCTTCCCTGCTTTTTCTGGATGACCCAGCTCATTCAGCCCTTATCTCCTGCCTGCCTCCTCGCAGTGCTCGTCAGATCTTCGGTTGGGTTTCTGGGTGACAGGTTGTCTTGACTTGTTCTCTAATTGTTTTGTATGTGCTGCTGAACTGCTCGTTTGGGCCAGAGTTTATGACTTGACAGCCATGAGTAAATACACAGCAGATTCTTTACAAATTCATTTACAATCTTGGTCCTGTTTCCCATTTCCTAAGTATTCGTTAAAGCAGTGGTTCTCAAGCTTTAGCAGGCATGAGAATCATCTGCAAGGTTTGTGATGACAAGGCTTGCTGGGTCCCATCCCACGTTTCTGGTTCAGTAGGTCTGGGATAGGAACCAGGGGTTTGCATTTGTGACAAGTGCGCGGCTGATGCTGCTGGGTGAGGGGACAGAGCGGGGCACATCCCAACCGTGGAGGGAACAAACTGCTCTAAAGTAGCTACCATCTTAATTTGTTAGTTTTCTATTATTGATAGACAAACCTATATTGTGTATCCTTTGAGAGATAAAATGATGTCTTTGTTGGTAACTTGTGTGCCAGACTTCAAAATGGGTTAATAAGCCAAGCGAATGTTATAAGCACTTCTATACATGTTATAATGCTTTAAAACGTCAGCATAGACTGCCAGATGAGAAATTGTGATTTCTTTGAGACTCAGCAGGGTGCCTTAGGTGTCACCCTCAGCTTTTCAACCCAGGTTTTTGGCCTACAGCCATTATCCTACAGACAACCTGTTAAACCTATGCCAGATATCCTGCTCACCTTTCTCCTTGTTTCATGTCCATCCTCAGAAAGAAATCTATAACTTTGGGAAAATTTAAAACTTTCTCCCTCCCTTCTAAAAAATATGGACAGTGTCTGCTTTAAAGCTCATTATTAGAATAAATGCGTTTAGCAGGTATTGTGCATTTTTGTTTTAATTTTATGGGTTTTGAAGCTCTTTAGGGTGGCATTGCCTTTTTATCCCTGTCCTCATCAGGGCTACTGAATTACATTGCAGAACTTTTGAAATTTGAGAAAAGGTGTTCTAAAGAAGGGGAAATACCTGCATTTAGATGAGTGGGGCAGAATTCGGTGAAATCAAAGGTTTTCATTCATTCATTCTACTGTGGGAGCTTAGCACAGCCCTCAAAGAGTCAGGATTAATATTTTAAAGTCACCATACCTCATTAAGCCTTTCAGACCAAGCTTGATCCCAGCAGATGAGCCTGTTGGTCAATTTTAACATTATCTGCATAAAACATCAAACATGTTAAAGCTTTTTCTTGCCCCTCAACACCTATTGAACCTAGTACCCTTATCACTTACTGGGCAACATCAAGTTCTACTCTCTTTGCATGACGGAGTTTCCTGGCCCAGTTCTCTGTGCATAGTGGGCTTCATAAATATTTGCTGGAAGATTTGTAGTTTTTTTTTCCTTATCATGCGATTAAAACCGATCAAATAAGTGAATCAGATGACAGAGAGCGAAATATTCGAAATTGCTAGCAATGTTGAAGCAGGACACATTGAAGCAGAGAACTTCTTTGAAATAGTTCATAAAAACAGAACTATTGCAGAACTTCAGAATCCCAGAATTAATAAAACTTTTCCCTAGCTGTTTTTCATTGAAAAGATGGAAGAGATTGCAAAAAGCTGTGCAAAAATAACTACTACAGGACAAAGCTGCTGACATTTGACATTCTTCAGGAGAAATAAATATACTATAGAAATATTATTAGCAAATAGAGCCTCCTTTCCTTGCCCTTCTCTCAAATCCTTATACCTCAGGATATGGTAACACACATTTTCAGATCTGTAGTACAGGATTTTGTTTTTTTTTTTTAAAAGACAAAACAAAACATTTTTAATTGGAGAGGTTTTGTTGTTTAGTACAATCTGTCCAGCCAGTAATTCACATGTGCCAAGAGTAGCATGGCTTCTCTGAGCCTCATAATAGGCAGTAGTAATTAGAATTGGATGAATCCATTTAACATAATGGACCGATGTTGGGCTCACGCCCTTGTTCTTGAAATTCAGAGAAAAGTTAAATTAGTATAAAAATAAATTGTCTTAAAACATTTACTCCCCAGATTTGATGTTTTGGCTCTTTGATGTTCTGCATCGAATACTGAAGAATAAATAACAATGGGAGCCTCCTGAGAATAAGAAATGAACAAGGGAATTTATGAAGCAGACACTGCCAAACATCCAGGAGTCTCCAACTTGAGACTATTGGACGATGGTCTTTGTGTTCTTGGACCGCAATTCCAATACCCATGACCCTGGTTTGTTAAATGGGGCCCTGAATTAGCGGGGACAATCCAAACATCCCTGACATGCGAAGGCAGTCTTCGGATTTGACAGTGGTTGGGCAGTTCACTAATTTAAACTTTGTATACTTAAGTGTGTATGTGTGTTTGTGTCGATTTATAAAAAAGGACTTACAAGTGATAATGTTTTTGAGATCGTCAGAGGAAAAATGCCTGCAGAATTGTAACAAATGGCAAAAACAAATTAAAAAGCAGACAGGATGACAGAGCTGGAAGAGACCCTAGAGATCTCTCCCCACCCCCCATCCCCACCTCAGCCATTCATTGCAGGTTAAAAAAACTGATGGCAAGAAAGGGAAAATGATTAGCTCAAGATCCCACAGCAATTTTCTTCCACATCCTGTTTAGAGCCCAACAGGCTTTCAGGGGTTTTTACTCACTGTTGTACCATGGCCAATACTTGTTTAAAAAATATATTTTCATTGAGAAATCTTCACACACTTACATTCCATACGTGGTGTATAATCAATGTCATCACAGTAGTATATTCATCACCGTGATCCTTTTTAGAACATTTGCATCACTCCAGAAAAAAATAAAAAGAAAAAAACTCATACATACCATACCCCATACCCCTCCCTCTCATTGGCCACTAGTATTTCAATCTACCCAATTTACTTTACACTTTGTCCTCCCTATTATTTATTTATTTAAACCAAATTTTTACTTATCTGTCCATATCCTCAATAAAAGGCACATTGGACACAAGGTTTTCACAATCACACAGTCACATTGTAAAAGTTACATCTTTATACAATCATCTTCAAGAATCAACGCTACTGGAACACAGCTCAAAAGTTCCAGGTTTTTCCCTCCGATCATTCCAGTATACCATACACTAAGAGGAGATATCTATATAATGCATAAGAATAACCTCTGGGATAACCTCTTAACTATGAAATCTCTCAGCCACTGAAACTTTATTTTGTCTCATTTCTCTCTTCCCCCTTTTGGTCAAGAAGGCTTTCTCAATCCCTCAGTGCCAGGTCCCAACTCATGCTGGGATTTCTGTGCCACTTTGCCAGGGAGATTTACACTCCTGTGAGTCATGTCCAATACAGAGAGGAGGGCAGTGAGTTTACCTGCTGAATTGGTTTAGAGAGAGAGGTCACATCTGAGCAACAAAAGAGGTTTTCTTGGGGTGACACTTAGGGCTAATTTCAAGTAACATGGCCAATGCTTTTTAAAAATGAGGTAATAAAGAAGGGGTAGACTCTTGCTGAAGAGTAAAAGTGAAGAAAAATAGTTGTTGCAGAAACAGCTTAATTAATCAGAAGAATCCCGCATAACAGTGGGTCTGGTGTGCTTTAGGTATTTGCTATGTTTGGGAAGGCATGTTCCCCCTCCCACCCCCTCCTACCCCTGCTCAGCTGGGGCAACAACTCTGAAGTAATTTCTGGTAGAGACAGTCTGCATTGTTCCTAGAAAAGCAGTTATCTTTCATTTCATCCTCAGGTTTGTTCCCATTTACCAAGATAACTACAGATACTTTGCTCCCAAGTGTCATAAATTTTCATTCCCATTTAAGATTTTTTTTTAAAGTTTGCAATTGCATGTTTAAGACTAGATAACAAAAACCCTTTAACGGGGATTGAAATGCCAAAGGGTGAGCTTATCCCATGAGACAGGATAGAATAAAAGTCTGACTGCTTTTCAGAAATGTGAACCAAGAGTGAAATGGAAAGAGGAGTCATGAAAGCCGAGTACAGACACTCAAGAATAAGCAAAGATCATCAGATAGTAGTCTCCATCTCTGGGGCCTTTGGCAATTTTTGTCATCAAATGTAAGAAAATAGGGATAGTCTTCCAATACAAAGAACAAAATATATTTTCCAAGACATTAGATTAGGCAGGCAGGCAAGAGATCAAAGCAGTTTTTAGTAGGGCACTGGATTGATGATAAAGCTCTCTCATGATCTTTGGGATTACTGAGTGAAGAATTTCTTTTTGGCGCTAAATATATTGATTTGAATTTCCACTTGAAGTTGAATTCAGTAAGGTCAAGATAACTTAGCATCATAGTGAAATATTAGTTTACTTCCTCTATCAGCAAGGGTTCTCTGAAATGCTTTGAATAAATTAATGGATACATGTAATTAGTAAATACATGTATTAGGAAACTTAAATGATTTGGGGGACCGGAAGTTTCTTGGAGGAGGACGTTAAGATAAATAATGGAATCAGATACCTTGTCTTTTAAATAACTATAAAACTACTGATGGGAGGAAAATAAGAATTGTGTAGAAGAAACACCACTAAATTTGAAAAGTCCTAGTCTGGAGGCAAAAGGTGAATGAAAGTAATTTTGATACAGGAAATGGGATAGATGCAATGAAAAGAAGGAAATATTTTTTCTTGAATCACAATGCATAGCGTAGAACAGGAATCTGGGCATGTCTTTCAGTAAGAGTTCTTGGAAAGCAACAAAGCAGTTGAGGTTAAAATAGAAGCTCCCATTTATTGGATACTTGTTATGGGCCAGGCTATGGGGTGACTGTTTTCCAAATGACATCTAATTTCATTCTTGAAACAATCCAGTGTTTTTTATTCCTATTTTACAGATTAAAAAAAAGGAGGCTTAGAAAAATTAACTCACATGTTTAAAGTCTTAGAGCTGGTAAGTGGAGGAATGACAATCTTAGCCCCTATCAGTCTGACTCCAAAATCTTTGACTTTGACCACTGCATTCTGTTTCTGCATTCTGTTTCCTTTAAATGTCTCTTAAGGAAAATCAAGCCATACACCTGTCAGAAATCTGGAAAAGTAAAACAATTCTCCTTTTTCATTTATATAGGTTTAGTCTGATAGTTTTTGATCAAAGCTTTGTAATTCTGAAATCAGACTGAAATTTAGAGTACATTTTATATAATATATATACAATATATGTGAATATACATATGTAAGGTGAACTTATAATTTTAAAAATGCAGCCCATCTAAATTTTAGCATTTGCTATGATAAACATATTTATATTAGATTACTATTTGAAACATGTCAGATTTTGAATCTACATGTAGCATTTGCTTGCATAAGCATATTTATATTTGATTAACATTCCATTGGGTTCAAAGATTTGCTTTTTGCTTCAGTGAATGCCTGGGAATCACATTGGAAATCTGTTTTTGACATTTTCTATTTAACAAGCCTGCTCTTTGGCAACTAATTCTTAAAAGTGACTAGTTCAAGAACTGTCTGTGACTTGGGTAGCTAGCTCTTCTGAACACATGAGGTTGTTATATCCTCTGTGATTGACTCACAGCAGAGTTTGCATTTTATTTACAAGGTGGCAGTTGACAACAGTTGCTTAGTAAATATCAGTCAGGAAGAAAACTGCTACTATGTGAAAAATGCAGGCCAGAAATCAGAGAATCACTGCTTTTTGTATTTTCTGTGAGTATACAGCTTGAACTAAAGAGCCCTCTTTTTGTTTTGGTGATGGGGATTCACGGTTCAGCTTTAAAAATGAGAGAGTTCCCACCAATGGCATATTCTTTACATAGCTTCTGCACATTTGAAAACCCATCCCTACTCAAGTACACTGGTAAGCAGACAATCAAACAAGTAGAACACAGTTGGAATAGGTGCTATGGGCAATGATTTGGGGCCCCCAGCAGAGAGCGGCACTCTCCTAGCAGTACTGGGAAACAGATCACAGAGGAAGTGGCATTTGCACTGGGTTTGAAGGCTTTGGAGGGACACATCAGAACAAGCATGAGCATCAGAAGGAGATTTGCTTTTGAGATTTGAATCAATAGCTATGTTTTTGGTTTGGTCTTTAGTGGCACATGTACCTTTTTAGTCCTTTCCATACAGGGAAATATTCTCATCCATTATTTTTTTTCTCCTTTGCTTCTTTGAATTGAATGCATGTTAACCATACCCAGCCTCAGTCTCTTAGACCTCACTCTGGTCCATAGATATCCCAATACCTGAGAACTGAATAAGGACTAGGTGTATTAATGATTTGCCTGGTAGGTGGTGGGCAGCCAAACCTTAGTCCTCAGTTGTGCTGATTTCAGGAGAAAGGGGACTATGTTTAAAGCCTCGTCTCAGAAGTCAACATAATAGAAGTGAAAATGACATCAATATATTGTAAGAGAATCATCACCCTTATTCCATTAGCCAGAAATTTCATTCCTCAGAAATTAAAAAGAGAATTAGATAACTTAGTAGGAAATTGACTCTTTCTTTTGTAGCTTATATAATACACTTATAATTTGATATTTTTTAAGATGTAGGCAGTAGCATTTTCCTGTGGGGTACACTGTGAGACTTCAGAAGCAATCCAAATTTACCTAACAGCTGTGTTTTTGTTTTTTTTTTTCATTTTACCTGTTTTCTACTGTAGCACATATGCTCACATATGAAATGCTCTTTCTGGTCTAAATCAATGCAGAGAACTTCATAGATCTTGGACAGATGTCTGATGATATAAATGGTGGGAATGCAGTGAGGAATGAGGAGGAAGACAAATTAGTCAATATATGTTCTCTGCTTGAGGTAAAAAGTTCTTGAGAAACTAAAGTGTGAGCTGGATCGTACTCTGTGCTATATGTTTGATAGGTATTCCAATGGACATATTATCGTACATACTAACTTAACAGGTTTACTAGAAAAAAAGAGTGGAAAGCCACAACTAAATGTGATTTCTTTAAAGTGATCATAAACTCAGTAAAGAATGCCATGGTGTGCTGAAGTGAGTCTTGTTTTCGGGATTTGTGAAAATAAAGGCTTGGTGTCAGAAAACCATTCATAAATCATACTGGGTCTCTGGTGCTAACATAAGGAGAACAATTTAATTTCAGGAATTTATGAAGCAAAGAAAATATGTCAGAACTATACACTAAAGCATCCCAGAATTTCAACATTCTTTTTGCTTTTAGTAAATGGAAGCAGCATTTTAAAGATTAGAATCTTGAAGGATATGGTCCTTTAAGAAGAAGCTCTGCTGTGTCATCCCTAATTTTTGAGGGTTTTAAAAGATAAAAAACTAGCAAAGTTTTTGATAATTATTTGTTTTTAACCAATCTGAGGAAAAGCTAATTTTCCTTTTTGAATATATATGTATGCATGTTTACAGAAGGACTTAGCTAGTATCACATAAATAATAAGAGAATTGTAGCTACCAGTAGTGAAGCCTTGATTTTATTCATGAATTCATTTGCAAATATTTATTGAGCACTTACTCCATGTTTGGCTTTGTAGAAACGGAGATGACTTAGACTAGTCCCTATCTTCAAAGCATGTGCAACCTTGTATGAGGTTAGCAGTTGTATCATGGGGAAAACCCCACATCCACAGATAGTTCTAACCCACTGAGGAAGCATCATGGTAGAGCCATGCATGGTATTTTACAGGACCACAGATGAGGCATGGATAAGGACATTTTATGTCACTTTTACGCTTACTTAATGTTTTAAAACACTTCCATACAAAATCATATTTATTTTACTGTTATTAGCAATTAACTGCATGACATTGGTAAAATTTCTCTGGGTTTCAATTTTTCATAAGTAAAAGTGAAGGAATTTGCTCAATCTCTCAAGGTCTCTCTGGTTCTAGTACTTTGTGTAGCAGTGGATAAAATAAAATGTTGCTTCAAACCACATTTTACAATTGGTCTCACACCCAATCTCACAGACCTAAAATCAGTGAGCTTTAACCCAAAAAGGAATGTTGAGAAGGGCAAGAATATATGATATTGCTATCAGGGCCAGTGTGTTTCTCATTGTATCTGGGCTTTTGATTTTGAGCAGTGAGATCAGGTCTTTGGTATACATTAGCTGTCTTTGAATTAGAGTAGTAGGGGAATCCTCTGGCAAATAAGCTGTTCAAGTCTTAGGCATCTGCTTTAGGAATGAATCCAGATTGTCCAGTCTTTCAGAGATCATTTTTCACTTACACCCTATCATTTCACCAGAGAGACAGTCTAATCAACTGGGACTAAATGAGGGTACTTCTTTGACTATGTCATACATTCTTTGATTGTAAGTGTCATTCATTAGTAGAATAAATGTGTTTTAACTCCCATTATGACCTTGCCAAGAGAGCAAAAGGCACAGACTCAAAAATTTTAAAATCTGAAACTTATCATTTTTGGAAGAACCAAACCTTGGTCGTTCCTTGTATTCTCATTTTTTATTCTGAAAATGTTTTAAGTTACAGAAAAGTTGAGAATGCTGTAGTGACCATAAATCTGGATTTGACAAATACTGTCATTTTACCATATATGTTTCAGAACTTTTATTTAAGGAAATAAAATGTAGAGTTGAAGTCTCCGTTTCATTTTCCTTGACTCTTATTCTTTTTCACCTTGCCCAAAGCTTCCTCTGCCTTGTAATAAATACTTTTTTTACTGTTTGTTTGAAGTCTTTCATCCCATAGGTGTGTGTTCATAAACAAAGTTGTGCTTTGTTTTTGGTTTAAATATATATAAACGGCATCATTCTATATTTATTATTTTACAACTTTATATTTGTACTTATTTTAGCTTCAATTGTTTTTTCTTATTATTATTTTTTTTAAAGTTGTGAAATAATCTGTTATACAAATACAGAAAATTTATTTGTTTCTTCCCTCATTGGTGGGAATTTAGGCTGTTCCAGTTTTTTTGCTATTATCAACAATGATGTGGAAAATGAGTCTTGTGCATATCTGTGTGAAAGTTTCTAGAAAGAAAACTATTTGGACATTAAAAAAAGTAATCTTCAGTTTTACAGATAATCTGAATTGTTTTTCCAACAAAAATGTACAAATTTACATTCCCAACAGCAGCAGCATATGAAAAGCCATTAGCTATTATTGTCAGGCTTCTAAATTTTTTATCAATCAGATGGACATAAAGTAGTATCATATGGTTGTTTTAATTATCATTTTCCTGATTTCTTGTGGGTTTTAAATGTGTTTAGTATGTTTATTAATAATATTGATTTCTATGAAAAATGCTGATATCTGATCATTTTATTTGCCTTGGGTCACTTTTCTTCTTACTTATTAATTTGGTCATCTTTATATATTCTAAATACTAAGATTTTATTATCTACCTCATGGGAAATATCTTTTCCCTGTCTATGATTTGTCTTTATTTTTATTTATGATAAAAATCTTTATTTTAAACTGAGTGTACTTGAATTTGACAATTATTCCATTTCTGTTTTGTCTCTTTTCATCTTATGATGAAATAATATATTAATTCATAAAAACATATGTACTTCTAAAATCTTTAGAAATTTGCTTTAAATATTTAAGTTATTAATTCATTGGAAATATATTTAATATTTGGTATTTGTCTTACTTTTTCATGTATTTTACTTCTATAAATGTTAAAGACCCCATTGTACATTGTTATTATTTTTGTTTTAAATAGGCAATTATTTTTTAAAGAAATTAAAAATCAAATTCTTTTATATTGATTCATATAGTTACTATTTCCAGTGCCCTCCAGTCCTTTTTGTATATCTGTGTTTCTATCTGGTATCATTTTCCTTCAGCCTGACATACGTCTTTGAGCAATTTTTATAGTGCCAGTTTACTGGCAAAGAAGTATATGATCCTTTGCTAGTTTGAAAATGTCTGTGTTTAACTGTCATATTTGAAGACTATGCCACTGAATACAGAGTTTTAGGTTTGCAGTGATTTCTTTTTTCTTTTAGCTCTTTAAAGATTCTATCTTTGTCACCTGGCTTGCATTGTTGCTCCTGTGAAGTCAGTCTTCATTCTTATTATTGTTCCCCTTTCATTAATATTTCTCACCGCTCTAGCTGCTTTTAAGATATTTTCTTTATTGGTTGTTTTCAGCCAGCTTGTTTGCGGTGTTCCTTGATGTGGTTTTCTTTCTGTTTTATCTTGCATGGATTTCACTGGGCTTCTCATTTTTATTTTTCCACTTCTTTCAGGGTTCACAATCCTAAATTACCTATTGACATATTAGAAAAGAGTTATATTATGTACTTTGTTGAAAGAGCTGGTCTGGTACCAGTAACTACCGTGGTTGGAAGTATAAGTCAGGCTTTCTCCATTTCCCATCTAAGATAACTATGAAATATGACATTTCAATGGCAGTTTTACTTAGACCTTATTTTTCCTTGCTTCCTATCTTTTCATTGTACTGTATGGCAAATCCTGTCCTGCATGAACTAAACAACCTGCTTCTACTCACACCTGAGTAAACCTCCTTAACTCTTCTCAAGACCAGAACATTTTACTTCCCACCCATCCTTCACTTTCAACAGGTGTCCTTGGGTTATTTCACAATGAAATAGGAACCATCAGATAAGGAATCTCTTGATTCTTGCTACCAAACCAACAAACACACTTCCACCCATATATCCATTCTTCCCCCCTTTGTTTATACTTGCTCTTTCTCCCTTCTGCCATGTAAAGTTTCTCTTTCCAATGTTGTTTGGCTTCTTTATGCATTCCAGTGAAACTTACCGAGTTAGTTATACTGCTCTTCCTTGAGTATTAACTATATTCCTACTCTCAGAAATTAAATAGTCTTAGGTATGTTCCCATCTTAAACAACAACATTTCAACCTATATCCTCTTACTTCCTCCTCATTTCCCAGCTTCTCTTTCAAAATTCATTTCATCAACTCTCAATTTAATCCTTGCAGTTTCCATTTCATCATCTCTCAACTCCTTAACCTAATCCAGTCTGACTCTTGCTAAGTCACCAATCATCTACATGTTGCTAAATTCAGTGGGTTCATTGACTACTCATCATCATTGAAATAATCTCTTTTCTGTTTACTGAGATAATACATCCTCCTAGTTTTCCCTCCTACTTCTTTGGCATTTCATCTCCATCTTCTTTGGAGGTATAATCTCTTCATATTAATGATTAATTATTGAAATTCCTTGAGTCTCATTCCTAGAACTTCTCTCTCTTCTTCCCTATTCTTATCTTAGGCAATCTGTTTTTAAACTTTTTTTATTGTGAATATAACATATATACAAAAAAGCAATAAATTTCAAAGTAACAAGTAGCTATAGAACAAATTTCAGAGTTTGTTTTGGGTTACAGTTCCACAATTTTAGGTTTTTCCTTCTAGTTGCTCCAAGACACTGAAGACTGAAAGAAATATTAATATAATGATTCAGCTGTAATGTTCATTTATTAAATTCGATCTTCTCTGTTATAACTCCTCCTTCTCCTTTGATTCTTCTCCCAATCTTTAGGGGTATTTGGGCTAAGCCCATTTTAACTTTTTCATATTGGAAAGGTATGTTGATAATATGGGATAGGGGGATGAAACTAGCTGATAGTTTTGGAAAGGCTGGCCCCTCTGCATATCAGGACTTAACTGTCCTAGGTACACATCTGGAGGCTGTAGGTTTCCGGAAAGTAATATCAGTGCATGAAACTCTGGTAGAATCTCAGATAAAGCCCTAGGTGCTCTTTAGGGCTATCAGGGATGGTTTTGGTTGGGGCTTGGCAAACCTTGGTAATTGGCGATATCTGACTGAAGCTAGCATAAGCGTAGCCTCCAGAATGGCCTTTCAATTCTATCTGAACTCTCTTAATCACTGATACCTTATTTTGCTACATTTTTAGGCAATTTTATCATTATGCATGCATGATGATTGCCAGATTCATTTTGCTAGCCCAAATGTCTTCTCTTAGCTCCAGATATATATTGGGCTTTATACTCAATGTCTTTTCCTAGATAGTCTTAAAATAACTTCAAACTCCAAAGGTCCAACATTGCTCTCCTGCTCTCATCAACTCAAGCCTGATCCTTTCCTATTATTTCTTGTATAGTAAATAAGACTATCATCCATTGATTTAGGCATACCCAAAATCTGGAGGGAAACTTGTCGCCTTTCCATAACACTCAATCCAATTTATTAACTGGTTAATTTACAGTTAGTTATTAATTCCATAATTCCTTTCTGTCCAAGTCTCTCCTTTAATACCACTAACACCTTAGTTCAAGTTGCCAATTTTTCTTGCTAGACCACTCTAATAATAGCCTTATTATTATCGCCAAATCTATGTTTAACATGAAGTACAGTAGGACTTTTGTAATTGTTTCAGATTGTTTTTGTGAGAGTCCGAAAGCTGAGAATAATAGGTGAAAAGTACCCTTAATTTTAATAAGCTTCCAGTCATCTTTGTAATTTGTTAGCCAAACTATTTCCTTATCCAATCCAGCCAACATAAGAAAATGGTGAAGTTTATTGAGAAAATTCATAGACAACAGAACTTACAGGACCCATGTACTCTCAGCTTAAGGACATTTCCCTTAGACTTCGGGTTCACAAATTCTCAGTATGTTCAATCTAGAAGTGATATTAGATGTCACTAAATATCATGGTTATTTTAGGGCTAATTTTATCTGCTTACCTCTCTCCTTAAACTCATGCCTTTCCCTCTGACTCCAGGGCTTATCTGCCATTTGCAGTGAAGATTTTGCTGCTTTTCCAGACTCTAAATTGTTAGGCATTTCTGCTCAGAGATCAGTATGCATTTAGAAGCTAAACTTCTACAACCCCTCTTCACAGTACAGCTCCCTTTTCTTCCAAAAATGGTGTCAAATATTCACCTCTAACCATAATATTACACACGTATTTTGGTTAAAAGGTGAATGCAAGTACCAGTGGGGAAGCAATTCCTCTTGAAATTTCAATTTCCTGTACATGATCTATCTTTGGCACTTTGACCATAGGAGCTGCCAAACCAACTTTTGTGGCAGCAAAGTATAATTTCCCAGAATTCTCCAACAATTACAGTTTTAAAAGTCATGTGGAAATGCTCTTCTCCTGTGCTTAATTGTATTCTTGTTGTGGTTACTGATTGTGCGACAACATTAGCACATTCTTCTGCCATGCATCTTCTCAGCACTGCCTGTGTAGTGCCGTTGTTTCCTCAATGCCACAAAACTCACTTACAAAAGGGAAAAAATGAAATATGTTGAGAAGGATGAGTAGATAAGAATTTAGTGTTGATTCCTCCAGATAGCCTCACCTTTTTGATATGCCCTACTAAGCCAAGCGGCATTTGCATCAGAGTTTTTAAAAAAGCATAGTATCAAAGACATCTGCAGATGTGGGAGTCTGTAAAGTGACCGAAATGTAATTTTTTCCAAACATGGGTGGTTATAAGTTGTAATAAAACATATAATGGAGTGCATTTTGTTGAATTATATCACATTTATGAGGTCTGTGATCAATCAGAACATGTTAAGTGCATTGCAGGAGACAACATAGAGCACATTGCAAGTGCAATTGTGGTTACTTAAAGGTTTCTTAGGAGCACACAAAAGTTAAAACTTGTAAAAAATTATTTTTGTTTTCAATAAAATCTCATGTCAGCTTTAAGTCTCAGAACAAGCCAGAGAACCAAACAAAAGAAAATATTTCCATGTTTTCTGGCTCTAATTTTTCTAAATGTTGCCTGTACAAGATACATCAAATCCAGACTTATTTGAATTTAAAGTGATTAAGAGATGTCAGTGCTAAACTTGAAATATTGACATTTTGAAAAATGATATAGTTTGAGGGATCTCATTAGCCAAAGCACGGCTCCAATTGAAATTGGAATACTGAATTTTTAGGACAAAGAAACTCATTCCATCAGTTAGATTTCATTCCTATTGTATAAGAACTATGTACAAAATTTCTATTAGTAATTTTAATTGACATTTGTACTCTTAGTTTTTGTGGCTCTAGAGAGATCATTCTTCAAAAACAACCTCTATAGACTCTTTACCTCATGCCAGGTGCACAGGCAGCATAATCAATCAGTATCATAATTCAGATCTATAAGGGAAGGAGCAAATCCCTCTTTTTATCAGTCGTCAAGGAAATGTATAGTAGGACAATTTTTTAATCTGAATTATCTGAATAATTAGGGACTAGTAAAATACTTTAACTCAGTTATTTTAAATATGTTCAAAGAACTAAATGAAACCATGGCTAAAGAACTAAATAAGAGAATTATGGGTCACAAAATAGAGAATATAAATAAAGAGATAGAAATTATAAAAAGAGAGCAGTTGAAAACTACAATAACTGAAGGAAAACTTTTCCAGAAGGGCTCAAAACCATATCTGAATTAGTAGACAAAATAATCTGAAAACTTGAAGATAGATCAATAGAGATTATACATTTCAAGGAACAAAGTGCAAAAAAAGAAAGAAAAAAGCAAAATGAACAGATCCTAAGAATACTGTGAGATACCATCAAATATACCAACATACAGTAATGGGAGTCTGAG
This sequence comes from Myrmecophaga tridactyla, assembly GCA_004026745.1. Classification (NCBI taxonomy): domain Eukaryota; kingdom Metazoa; phylum Chordata; class Mammalia; order Pilosa; family Myrmecophagidae; genus Myrmecophaga; species Myrmecophaga tridactyla. The sequence goes on along the minus strand of PVIY010011971.1, from coordinate 13,022 downwards.
AAGAAAAGAAGAAAAGAAAGGAGCACTACTCAAGAAACTGGCTGAAACTCAAAAATGTGGATAAATTCAAAGACATCTACATCATAATTAAGTGATCCAAAGACAAAGAGAGACTCGAAAGCAGCAAGAGAGAAGACAAACTATCCTTCAATCATGAAGGAAAAAATTAGACATTCCCAGAGAATTTGTCCAATATTGAGAGAATTTGTAATTAGCAAATTTACCCTTGCAAGAAATACTAAACAGTGTCTGTCAGGCTGAAATGAAAGAAGATTACAGAATAACTCAAAAATCATAGCAAGAGGTAAAGGGGACCAATAAACTCAACTACACAGATAAATATAAAAGGCAGTATAAATGTATTTTCTGCTTATAAAATATTTATTTCTTCTATCTTATTTAAAAGACAACTGTGCAAAGCAATAATTATATATCTATATTGATGGGCACACAATGTATAAACATAATTTGTATTACAATAACAACAAGTGAAGGAGGAGAAAATGGACCTATATAGGAGCAAATTTGCTATATTATTAAAATTAAATAGGTATTAATCCAAACTAGATTTTTATAACTTAAGTTATTGACTGTAGTCCCCAGGATAATATACCTAAAATAAGTAGTTAAAAAAACAAGAAAGAAATTAAAATGGTGTAATAGAAAATATATATTTAACATGAAAGAAGATAGGAATGGAAGAATAGAGGGAAAAAAGGACATAGGACATATAGAAAACAAAAAGAAAAATGGCCCTTGTAAATCCCACCATATGAGTAATTACAATAAATGTAAATGGATTAAACAATGCAATTAAAAAGCAGAGAATAGCAGAATGGATTAACAGTTATCCAAGTATATGCTGTCTACAAAGACTTTAAATTCAAAGACACAAATAGGTGAAAATAAAATAATGCAAAAAGGCATACCGCATGAACAGTCCACAAAACAGAACTGAGATAGCTATATTAATATCAGGTAGAATATGCTTTAAATAAAAAATTGTTATGAGAGATAAAGAAAGTCATTATGCATTGATAATATATCATATAATATGATATAGTATAATATATATTAAATATAATAGAAATTATATATTACAATATGCTTATAAGCATATATACACAAAACAGGAGCCTCAAATATATGAAGTAAACTGATAGAATTGAAGGGATGGAATAGTTCTTCAATGTTAGTAGGAGACTTTAGTACCCACTTTCAATAATGGATAAAATGAATTGATATAAGATCAACAAGGAAATAGAAAAACTTGAACAACCCCATAGAAAACTACATCTGACTAATATCTGTAGTACATTCCATCTAATAAGAAGAGAATGCAAATTCTTAAGTGCAAATGGAATAATGTCCATGACAGAACATATTTTATATTACAAAACAAGTCTAATAAATTTCAAAAGATAAAAGTTATACAAAGTATATTCTCTGACCAGAATGAAATGAAATGAGAAATAATAGCAGACTGACCAAAAAAAAAAAATGAATTTGGAATGACAAAGGGACATTTACTACTGAACTTACAGAAATAGAAAGAATACTATTTAAGAAGAATACTTATTATTACTTTGTCTCTCAGACTTAATCTTAACCCAGCCCTTGCCTGGGTCCTGCTGACAATTGAAAATGCCTGTGGCTTTCTTTAATAAGCTACTTACAATAGTTTAAAAAAAAAATAAGGGGGGATTCCTTTTCAGAGCCAGTTCCCAGCACCCAGTGTTTGCCATGCAAGAACTAGAGTTTGTACTTGGCTTTATGTGACCCCCTTCTTGGGGCTCATCCCTTTTCCATACGCTAAGCTTGACTGTCTCCCAAATCCTTTGTCTTTATTCTTTTTATTTTGTTTATTTTTATTTTCATTTTTCCTGTCAGTCCTGTCTCCTCTCTGCCAGGATTAAAACCACAGTTGGAGCTCAGCTAATCTACCGTCCCTTGCTCTCAGTAGAGACTACTTAAAAATATGCACTTTAGGGAATTATCTCCTTCACCTGACTAGTTACTTTGTCATGCATACATACCTTGATTATGCCCTTGCCTGGGGCAGTGCTGAGCCTGAGAATGCCCACAGTTCTAATGGGTTGTTAAGAAGTTAAAAAAAATGGAGAGAGAGACATTCTTTTTAGAGACATAGTTAGCCCTCCCCCCCATGCTCATTTGCCAATCAAGAGCCAGAGTTGGTACCCAGCTCTGTATGCCACTTTTTTGAGGGGCTCAGCCCTTTTCCAGAATTTGAACTCAGCTATCTCCAAAAACCGTAGTACTTTTTTGTTTCTTTGTTTTTTTCCATCAGCCCTCCTCTTTGCCAGGATGAAACATCCTAGTTCCTTTCATGTTTGTTCCAGGTTTATCTGTGCTCAAGACTCATATTCAGCAGTTTATATTTGTTAAGTAATTGTGCAATTGGAGCTTGGTTGAGCTACCTTCCTTGCTCCTTTTAGAGGGTGCTTCTTTTTCCCTCAGTGAACTAACACAAAGACAGCTTGCTGTACCAGTGTGTTAGTTATGTCCAGGTGTCAACTTGGTCAGGTAATGGTGCCTAGTTCTTTGCTGTGGACTTGAATCATTAACGTGAAATACATCTATGGCTGATTACATCTACAGACAGCTAAGGGGAGTGACTTCTGCAATGACTGATATTTAATTTAATTAGCTGGAGGCTTAAAAGAGAGAAAAGTAAGAAGAGTGATGGAGTACAGCCCAAGCAGCTCAGCATACCTCATCTCAGCACTCACAGCTTAGCCCAGACATTTGGAGATACAGAAAGGAATCACCCCAGGGAAAGCCATTGGAGCCCAGAAGCCAGGAGAGAAGGCCAGCAGATGTTATCATGTGTCTTCCCATATAACAGAGAACCTCAGATGAAGGTTATCTGCCTTTCCTCTGAATAACTGTAGGTTTTAAACTAAATAAATACCCTATTTTTAAAAAGCCAATCCATCTCTGTTGTGTTGTATTCTGGCAGCTTTGGTAGACTAAAACAGCCATCCTGCACAACTTGAGAGATTTACAGTTCTGTGTGAGTTCTCAGCTGTTCCACTTATTCCAGACTGGTGTACAATGTGTATCCAGTCTCTGAATTCCCCTGAACAGTTGTTCCAGACAGTTCCTGGCTATTTACTAGTTGCTCTAGAGGACTAACTAAATTCTACACCTCACTATGCTGCCATCTTGCTCTGCCTCCTATACACTAAGTTTCAATCCATTTATTGAAAGAAAGAGAAGACAAATGTGACTAGTGGTTATTAATTCTAGGTTCAAGGGGCATTTTAAAAGAATTACATTATTTATACAGTTATGTATTTTCTCAAAATAAAACCTGTTTAAAAAGGAATGCTTCCAAATTAGGATAGGAAGAGAGTTGGCTTCAACAGGAATGTCTTCAACAAGAGAAATGGAATGGTTTCTGTTCTGGTTTGGAAGGATGTACGTACCTTAGAAAAACCATGTTTTAATCCTAATTCCATTTTGTAAAGGCAGCTGTTTCCTCTAATCCCCATTCAATATTGTATATTTGAAACTGTAATTAGTTCATCTCCCTGGAGATGTGACTCAGTCAAGAGTGGTTGTTAAACTGGATTAGGTGGAGACATGTCTCCACCCATTTGGGTGGGTCTTGATTAGTTTACTGAAATCCTATAAAAGCAGAAACATTTTGGAGAATGCAGAAGATTCTGAGAGAGCAGAATGACATAGCCACGAGAAGCAGAGAGCCCACCAGCAAGCGACCTTTGGAAATGAAGAAGGAAAACACCTCCTGAGGATTTTCATGAAAGGAAGCCAGGAGAGAAAGCTAGCAGATGATGCCATGTTTGTTACATGCCTTTCCAGATGATAGAGAAACCCTGACCCTTTTTGCCATATGCCTTCTCACTTGAGAGAGAGACGCTGAACTTCAGTGGCCTTCTTGAACCAGGATATCTTTTCATGGATGCCTTGATTGGACATTTCTATAGATTTGCTTTAATTGGGACATTTTCTCAGCCTTAGAACTGTAAACTAACAATTTATTACACTCTCTTTTTAAAAGCCATTCCATTTCTGTTACTGAATTCTGGCAGCTAGCAAACTAGAACAGTTTCCTAGTAACAGAAAGTCAACTAAAGAACTGATGTTTCAGTTTCCTAGGGCTTATATAACAAAGTACCACCAACAGGTAACTTATTACAACAGAAATTCATTCTCTTATAGTTCTGAAGGCTAGAAGTCTTAAATCAAGATGTTGGCAAGGTTGATTCCTTCTGAAGGCTCTGACAGAGAATTGTTTCCATCCCTTTCTCTTAGCTTCTGATGGCTGCAGGCAATCCTTGACACTCCTTGACTTACAGCTGCATTTACTTCATTGTCACATGACAGTCACCCTGCATGGTTCTGTGTGCATAGTTCTTCTTATAAAGACACCAGTTATTAAATTAGGACCAACTGTAAGCCAGCATGACTTCATCTTAACTTGATTACATTTGCAAAGACTCTATTTCTAAACAAGGTCACAGGTACAGGTACTGTGGGCCAGTATTTCAACATATCTTTTGGAGAGATACATTTCAACCCATCACAGCTGGAAAGCATTAATAACATGCACAAACAGCATGTGTTTTTTATCTCACAAAAGGGAAAATCCAATTCATTCCCAGAAAAAAAAAAAAAACTACATGAGAAATGCTTGTTTCAGCTTTAAAGCAAACTTTGGCAGGATTTTAAAGAAGTAATAGAGCACCTGTTTAACCAATGTTAGGAATGAATTTATGTAGCACAGAGGTTGTGACATTCAACACAAAGAGAAAGAAAGATTATTCCAACACATTTTTTTTGGTTCTGCAGGAAATATACATAGTCATGTTAATGCAAATAAAACTTACCGATTTTCAACTTTTAGAGTCAAATTTAGAAGATTTATATTTGGTGACAAAACAGAATGTAAATGTTATCACTTATGAATATAGAAGAGTAGAAGTATAATTTGCCCTTTGTATAACTTCATGTTATGAATAGATAGCTCAATAACTTCAAAAAATATAGGGAGATTCCATTAGTTGTAATTGATATATCAATACGAAGTGTGAACCAACCATGTAAGGACAATTAGAAAATAATTCAGAATAGAATAAGATAAAAATACAGGTTCTATCTGAACCTGAAGAGGAGTGAAGCAACCTGGTTAGAGACTCAAATAAAACCGAATTAACTAGGTTGTAAATTGAGTCTATGGTAAATGGGCTCCAAGACCACCCCAACTTCAGGCCATGGTCTGAGAATCCCTATTGGCATAGGGACTATGCAATGAAGCATAGCTGTTCTTCATTGCCATGAGAAAAATTATCCTGCATGTCTGAAGCTTTTTATATAATGTCCTGCCAAAATCTTTTTTTGCTAGAACAACTGGTAGCCAACTGAGAAAATTTCTTGACAGTCATATGGGAAATTAAAGTCAATTTGCTTGAGATGTAATTTTTTCAATGGCTGGTGAATTTAATTGTGGGATAAGTTGATAACAAAGATGGAGGTGCAAACTTGGAAATATTCTATTTGTATTACATATGTCAAGTTATGGGTAAGCGAATTAAGTGCATGGGAAAGTGTTATTTGATGATCCTTCTTTGTTAGTTCTTAAAAATGAAAGTTAAATTTATTTAAAAATATTAAGGGTAATTTAATTAAATGGTAAAGACCTTCTTAAAAACAATTGCTAAAATAGATAGATTTACAAAAATAACAATTTAACTCATGTATTGGGTTAAAATACATTGAGCACTGTTTTAATTTGAATTATAAACTGAGTATCATTTATTTTAAAATTATAGCAGCTGTGCATAAAAGCCATCCTCAAGGACATAAAACAATTCACATTGACAAAGCTAGCATTAGATGGGACTTAGAAATGGAAAAGGATATGTAGAAAGAATACTAGGAGTAGTAAATTTCAGAAAATATATTAAGGAATTAAAAATACTGCACTGCATAAAATGTTTGGGGACAAAAATATTGAATAAAAGTTGGGGATTAGAAGTAAACATTAAGTATGCTATTTAGGGCAAAAGTTAGGAAAGATTTCTGCTTATGGTAATGGCAGACTAGAAAATTTGGAACGAACCTTTTAATGAGGACAGAGGGAACATCTGGACAAAATATATTTAAAAATCTACTTGAAGTAATTGAAATGCTAAGATAGAAAAGAAAAACCAGGCCAGTATCTGGGGGAAGATAGAGACAGGCCCTCGGTGATGCTTTTCTCATGAGGATGTTTGCTGAATCTGTAGTGAGCAACTATGAGATTCGGCAGAACTTTTGACAGGGAGGTAAATAAAAGAAACATTGGCATCCAGGGTTTGCTAGAGGATGAGCATTAATGAGCCACTTCACACTGGATTGTGGCCCCAAATATTCCTGCATCATAGGAATGAGAATGGAAAAAAGAGTCTGGTCCTCCTACTGATTGTAGTTCAGCTTTGATCTACTTCATTTCCTGAAATGGATTTGAGGTGATTCTGATTGCAAATGCCACCAGAGCATGAAATACCCTAGAACAAATCTTTGATAAAACCAGCCTAGGCTTCAAATTATTTCTAAAGTTAAATTTGTAAAGATAGAACTTGACAACCAACAAAAGTAACCAATTATTTGAGAAGACAAATCAACATGAACAAATAACAATTGGGAAAAAAACACCAATACAAATCTTTGCATGTGTCTTCAAATTCTATGGTTATCAGAAAAACACTGAAATAATTATGTTTCTTTTCTTCAAGGAACTAAAGAATAATTGAGGGTTCCAGGAACATCACAGAATAGGATAGGTCGAGTTCACCCCTGCTCCAAGGAACAGCAAGAGAAGGGATGGGAGGGTGACTGAGATGCCTATTCCTAGGTATAAGTGACCTGGGAGAGTCTTCTGCACCACATATGGAGGTCTTGGTTGCAAAAGCTGAGGAACTGAGAAGCAGAGAACTGGAGACAGTCCAGCTGGTGCACACAAAAAAAAACTAACACGGAAGCCTAGAGCCCTCAGGAGTGCACAGACTAGGAGACGGGGCTAGGAAGTAAGCCACACCATGTTCCTTGAATGTGGTACCCTCATGAGCTCAACCCTGTGACCTGCAACCCATCCCACAGGTACCTGAACCCCTTCACCCAGCCCCTCCCTATGCTCCAAGTGCCACAGCACCACCAACCCCCTGTGCATGTACTAGCCCCACCCCCCCACCCCAAGCACATACACACCTGCCCAACCCAAACCACCTCTCCTGCAAAAGTACAATCTCGCCCTGCCCATTCAGAGCCCTATGTCCCCCACCCTGACCCATGCAGGCAGTCACCAGCATTTAAAGATGTCGGCACTTACATCCATTCCCAGCTACACCTACCCCCAGTCCATACAACTTCACCCTGTCCCCCCTGATCTCTGTACATGAGTACATCAGCTTATGGCCCTCCCAGAGTGCATGCATGCAGCTCCAAGTCATGGCCCCCAGCTCTGGGCAAGCTCTGACCTGCTCAGCCTGGCCACATCTGCCCCCAGGCTACACAGGCACAACACTGATGTGCTGCTGTGAGCTCTGCACATGAATACAAATGGCCTATGCCCTAGACTATCATACACAGGGCCCTGCCCCTCAGTCCCATGCACCTGCAGAGCCACTTCCTCCCCACCTCTGGGCACCGATGCTCACAGGTACAAGCATAGCATACACAACGTGAGCCTATACCTGTACTGCAATGCATCACCACACTGTTGTACCCTGCCCCACACCCTGCATCCTGCTCCATATCCATCCTAAAAATACAAGGCTTTATACTATTGAAGGAAATCAACTTCCAAACTAAAGTAATCAAGATATTTCTATGCCACAAAGATAGCAGAAGATCACTAAGCATATCATGATGTAGACAGATATTGCCCAGCCTAACAATCAAATTAAAACACCAGAGGAGACACAGACATTGGAACAACTAATCAATGATGTTCATATAATTCTACTAAATAAAATAAATGGGATGGCTAATGCCATAAAGAGATCAAGAAGACACTAGAAGAGCATAAAGAGGAATTTGAAAGAACAAATAGAAAACTAGCAGATGTCCCAGAGATTAAAGTTGGTGTAGACCAAATAAAAAATATGCTAGAGACACACAATAAGCAGATTTGAAGAAGCAGAAGAAAGAGTAAGTGAACTAGAGGACAGGACAACTGATTTTGGACACTCAAAACAGGAAATGACCAAAAAAAGATGGAAAAATTTGAATTGGATCTCAGGGAAATGATGGACAAAGCAAAGCACACAAATATAAGAATCACTGGTGTCCCAGAAGGAAAAGAGAAGAGAAAGGGTCTAGGAAGATTAGTTGAAGATATAATAGGGAAAATTTTCCCAACACTTATAAAGGACATAAATATGCAAGTCAAAGAAGTTCAATGAACTCCATATAGAAAATACAAATAGGCCTTCCCCAAGATATATACTAATCAGTCTGTCAAATACTGAAGAGAAGCAGAAAATCCTGAAAGTGGCAAGAGAAAAAGCAATCTACTACATACAAGGGTAACCATAAAAGACTGAGTTCAGACTACTCAACTGGCACTATGGAGGTGAGAAGTGATAGGATATTTAAAATTCTGAAAGAAAAAGACTTTCAATCAAGAATTCTGTACCCAGGGCAGCTGCCATGGCTCAGCAGGCAGAGCTCCGACCTGCCGTGCTGGAGGTCTGGAGTTCAATCCCTGGTGCCTCCTGCCCATATGCAAATTTAAAAAAAAAAAAAGCTTATTCATCAATATGCTCTCCTGAATAAAGAGCAACAGGTTATTTAGTCACCCTGCATTAAATATATATATATATGGAAAATATTCAATGCCTAAATAAAGGTTATTAAAAAAAAAAAAGAATTCTATACCCAGCCAAATTGTCCTTCAAAACTGAGGGAGAGATTAAAATTTTCATAGACAAACAGATCCTGAAAGAATTTGTCAACAAAAGACTGGCCCTACAATAAATACTAAAGGGAGTTCTGACAGTTGAAAAAAAAAAGCAAAGCGAAGTCTGGTGGAGGGCACAGAGCTGAAGAGTACCCATAAGGATAACTTAAAGGATAAACAGAGAAAGAGGGAAAAGAATATATAGGCCTGAAAAATAAAATTCAAAAGATAAGAGTGGATTCAAGAAATGCCTTTTCAGTAATAACTTTGAATGTTAATGAACTAAACTTACCAATTAAAAGATACACATTGGCAGAATATAAGAAATATAATTCAGCTATGTACTACTTACAAGAGACTCATCTTAGACATAGGGATACAAGTAGATTGAAAGTGAAAGGAAAATGATGTTCCATTTAATTTGTAATCAAAAGAAAGTGGGAATAGCTATACTAATGTCAGGCATAATAGATTTTAAATGTAAAGACATCACAAGAGACAAAGAAGGACACTATATATTAATAAAAGGGACAATTCACCAAGAAGAACTAACAATTACAAATATTTATGCTCCCTATCAAGGAGCTTCAAAGTACACGAACAGACTTTGGCAAAACTGAAGGGAGTGATACATTTTTCAACAATAATAGTAGGAGACTTCAATACACCACCCTCCTCTGTAGATAGAACAACCACACAAAAGTTCAACAAGGAAACAGAGAAGTTAAGCAACTTGAAAAATGAATTAAATGTAACAGACATATATAGGTCATTACACCCCAAAACACAAGGACTTACATTCTTCTCTAGTGGTCATGGAACATTCTCCAGGATAGATCATATAATGGGGCACAAAACAGGTCTTTATAAATTTAAAAAATTATTCAAAGCACTTTCTCTGATCACAATGGAATGAAGCTGAATATCAATAACCACCAAAGAAGAAGAACTTTCAGAAATATATGGAGATTAAACAACACCCTCTTAAACAACCAGTAGATCAAAGAAGAAATTGCTAGAGAAATCAGCAGCTGTCTGGAGAGGAATGAAAATGAGAGTATAACATACCATAATTTATGAGATGTGGTAAAAGGTGTGCTTAGAGGGAAATTTATTGCCCTAAATGCCTACGTTATAAAACAAATAAGAGCAAAAATCAAGGATTTAAGTGCTCACCTGGAGGAACTTGAGAAAGAACAGCAATAGAAGAAGAGAAATAACAAAGATTAAGGCAAAGTTAAATGAATGGGAGAACAAAAGAACAATAGAATCAATAAAATCAAAGTTGGATCTTTGAGAAAATCAATAAAATTGATGGACCACTAGCAAGACTGACAAAGAAAAGGATGCAAATAACAAAATCAGAAATGAACAGGTTGCATTACCACAGACCCTGAAAAAAAAGAAATCATAATAAGAGGATACTATGAATGAATATAAGCCAACAAACTAGCCAACTTAGATGAAATGGACAAATTCCTGAAAACACAAAAAGTCACACTGACTCAGGAAGAAATAGAAGATCTCAACAAACCAATCACAAGTAAAGATATTCAATCAGTCATCAAAAATCTTTCTACAAAGGAAAGCCCAAGGCCAAATGGTTTCCCAGGGGAATTATAGCAAACATTCCAAAAATAACTAACACCAATTCTGCTAAAACTTTTTCAAAAAATTGAGGAAAAAGGAACACTACCTAACTCATTTTATGAAGCTAAAATCATTGTACTACCAAAACCAGGTAAAGGTGTCATAAGAAAGGAAAACTATGCCAATCTCTCCCTAATAAACACAGATGAAAAAATTCTCGACAAAATACTAGGAAACCAAATCAAACAACACTCGTTAAAGGAATTATACACCCCAACCAAGTGAGGTTTATACAGGAATGTAAGGATGGCTCAACACAAGAAAATAAATTAATGTAATACAGCACATTAACAAATTGAAAGGGGAAAATCACATGATCATCTCAATTGATGCTGAAAAAGCATTTAACAAAACCCAACATCCTTTTTTGATAAAAAATTTCAAAAGATAGGAATTAAAGGTAACTTCCTCAATATGATAAAAGGCATATATGAAAAACTGATAGCCAGCATCATACTCAATGCAGAGAGACTGAAAGCTTTTCCCCTAAGATCTGGAACAAGCCAAGGATGCCCTCTGTCACCACTATTATTCAACATTGTATTAGAAGTTCTAGCTAGGGCAATCAGGCAGGACAAAGAAATAAAAAGAATCCAAATTTGAAAGGAAGAAGTAAAATTTTCATTATTTGCAGATAACATGATACCATATTTGCAAAATCCCGGGGAATCTACAACAAAGTTACTTGAGCTAATAAATTCTGCAAAGTGGCAGGATATAAAATTAATGTGCAAAAATCAGCAACATTTCTATACACAAGCAATGACCTAACTGAAGTCATTTAAGGAAAAAATTCCATTCAAAATAGCTAACTAAAAGAATCAAGTACTTAGAAATGAACCTAACTAGGGATGTAAAGGACTTGTACATGGAAAAAGACATAACATTGCTAAAGGAAGTCAAAGAAAATCTGAATAGGTGGAAAGACATTTGCTGCTCATGGATAGGAAAGCTAAATATTCCAACAAGCTACTTTGAAAGCTTGGAAAAACTAATTACCAAATTCATCTGGAATGGAAAGAAATCCTAAATAGCTAAAAAGCATCCTAAAAAAGAAGAATGAAGTGGAGGATTAACACTTCATGACTTTAAAACAATATAAAGTCACAGTGGTCAAAACAGCATGATGCTGGCACAATGATAGAAATATTGGCCAATGGAATCAAATCAAGAGTGCAGAAATAGACCACCAAATCTATAGTCAACTGATTTTTTACAAGGCCCCCAAATCCTCTGAACTGGGACAAAATAGTCTTTTCAAAAAATGGGAGAACTGGATATCAATAACTGAAAGAATGAAAGAGGACCTTCACCTTACACCCTATACAAAAATTAACTCAAAGTGGATCAAACTACCTAAATATAAGAAGTAGTACCATGAAGCTTCTAGAAAAAAATTTAGGGAAACACCTTCAAGACCTCGTAATGGGAGGTAGCTTCCTAAACTTTACTCCCAAAGCACAAGCAACAAAAGAAAACACTAGATAAATGGGAATTCCTCAAAATCAAATACTTTTGCACCTCAAAAGACTTTATCAAAAAGGTGAAGAGGCAGTCAACTCAATGGGAGAAAATATTTGGAAATCACATATCAGACAAGGGTTTGGCATCCTGTATATATAAAGAAATTATACAACTCAACAACAAAGAACAAATAACCCAATTATAAAATGGGCTAAAGACATTTTAAATAGACATTTTTCTGAAGAGCAAATGCAGATGGCTCAAAAGCACATGAAGAGATGCTCATTCTCGTTAGGTATAAGGGAGATGCCGATTAAGACTACAATGATACTACCTCACACCTATAAGAATGGCTGCTATTAAACAAAAGGAAACTACAAATATTGGAGAATATTTGGAGAAATTGAGACACTTATACACAGCTGATGGGAATGCATAATGATACAGCTGCTGTGGAAGACTGTTTAGTGGTTCCTTAGGAAACTAAGTATGGAGTTTCCCTATGACCCAGCAATAGCACTACTTGGGATATACCCAGAAGAGCTGAAAGCAATGACAGAAACAGACATTTGCACACCAATGTTCATAGCAACATTATTCGCAGTTGTCAAAAGAAGGAAACAATCCAAATGCCCATCAGCAGCAGCATTACCACAGCAACAGCAGAGGTAAACAACAGGAGGGACAAGAGCTAAGGTGAGGTTTAGATTTCCTATTTGTTAAGGGTGTGTTTATTGGTTATCTTTCTCTTTGGAACAATGAAATTATCTAAAATTAAGAGTGCTGATGGACTGTGGACTTGGGGCATTATATGTGATGTCTAATGAATACAGGTGGCTGAAGGATGCACCAACTGAGAAGTAGATTGGAGAGCAAATGTGTATATATATGATTAAAAATTGTGCTGCTGCAAAATGAAACAAAGTCGCGGGGCATGCAGTGATATGAATGAACCTGTGGGACATTTGGTGAGGCAAAATAA
>PVIY010011970.1:0-63558 GCA_004026745.1 Myrmecophaga tridactyla | reverse complement strand
ATTTATGGTGGCAACACTTTCAACAACTTGGGTGGCATTCAAATATTATACTCCACTTTGTTTTTTATTCAAGACTTTCAAAACAACTACATAGATTCTACTTTTTTTCTTTTTATATCTCTGTTTATCTTGGTTTTGTTTTTTCTGTGCCACATTTTTATGGAGAGAGTCCTGGAAGTTTGGAATCTTCTTTGCAGAAACATCTTATATTGGTAGAAGAAATACAAGTGTTCTGGCCACAACCCTGTGCCTTGTTAGTTGCGTGGCCTTGGGAAAATTATTAACCTATCAGACCCCAGGATCTAAACATTCTGTAGATCTTGAGATGCATAAAGTCAAATTTTGTTGGATCTTCAATATTTCAAAATACATTTTAGAGCCTTTGTTTTTCTGGGTCATGGGAAACCATCATGCATGATGTGAAGACAATAGGATTAGGAATCAGATTGTAGACTGTGCCCCTTATAAGTTAGGGAACCTTGGGGGGTATTCTTGATCTTTTCTGGGACTTTATTCTCTGACCTATGAAATAGAACTATTACCTACCTCCCATGGTGTTGACAAGGACTAAAACTTATAATATTCATAAAGCACTTGGCATGCAATTTTAGATGCAGTTTATGGCATGCTCGACCATCACCGTTTTGGTGGATGGGAGTTTCTGAGGTACACTTTACTTTGGACTACTAAAGATTTCCCCCCTGGGTTTATAATATAGATTACATTGAGATTATTTTTTCAGCCTATAGAAAAGATTGCAAGAGATCTGCATGCAGTAGGTATTCCATAAATATTCACAAACTAAAAGATCATTGAAAACATTAAGAAAATGGTGCCAGTAGGTTGTTCAAATAAACAAATATACATACTTGGTTAGTACACACCTTATATTGCTCTAAGTGCTTTACATATATTAGCTTATTTTATTCTCACTGCAGCCCTAAGGGGCAGCACTATCATTGTCTCCATTTTATAGATGGAAAAAGAGGAAAGACAAAGGGGCAAAAAGTCAAATAGTGTATGAAAGGTAACACAAGTTGAGGGAGTTCCATTCTCCAAGTTCCACAATGGAGTTCCATTCTCCAACTATGTACACTGTTCTGGAGTGTACTTAAGTCCACAGAGCCGTTTCAGTGGGGCAGTTAGTGTTCCTTTCACCTCACTGCAAAAATTAATTTTCTGCCTGAAATTCATATCTCTGTTAAGGATGTATATATAGAAAGCATAAAATTACAAATGCAAGAAACAAGTCAGTACAGTTGTCTCAGACCAATTGGTTTCTACTCTAAATATTAATCCATCCAAACAGTCCATGTATTCAGCCCAACTTATATACCCAGCCTAACCTTTAAAGAAGAAATGAGCTCCTTTACTGCTGGGACGTTTCCTGGCATTCTCCTCTCTTTGTTTCCATTAAGGTCCTGTGTGTGTGTGTGGTGGTGGTGGTGGTGGTGGTAGGTAGATTTATGTAAGGAGCAAGGGAAAACTGAGAACCAGAAGACATTAATACAAACCTTAGCAAACATGAATAAAAACTGAATAGCTGGACCACCGTCATAGGCCATCTACCTCCAGCACCTAGGACAGCCTCCCTAACTGCTTTGCCCTCCAGGTCCTTATGAAATAGAGTACAGGGCTGGCCATCTCACTTTAGAGACCTTAAAATTGCATTTCCCTTCTTTTTTATGGGAATTGCCTTTATTATGCAACACTGCAAGTGAATCACAGCCTCAAAATTAAATGGAATCTTAATGACCCTTCTGGATCACCCTAATAGAAACCTCCAAATAAGAGGCCATGCAACCTCTCTTTGAACACACCCAACATGGGAAACCTGCTCCTCCTTGCCCCAGGAAGAGTAACTCTACCTGAAAGTTCTTCCTTACATTGAACTCAAATCTGTCTTTTAAAAAAAATCTGCTTCTGCCTACTGGAGCACCAGAGAACATGCAAATCCATCCCTTCCACATATGACCCATTAAGGATTGAGTTTACAGGTAGTGCCCTCCAACCCTGCCCCCACCAAGGCTAACCAGGTTCCTCTGTGCCAAGGTTTCTAAAACATAACACCCAGCACTCTCCTACATCTGTTTATCAATTGGGTGTTTGCCCACAATTGAACAAAAATATTCCTCATGTAATTTCAGAATAGACTGAAATTATTGCTTTCTTTTTTCTGTTTACTGCTGTTCAGGTTACCTAAAATTTCATTAGCCTTTCTGACACTCATATAACAGAGCTGAAGAAAAATTTGATTGCATATGCAGAGGATGCTGTTAAGCCATCTCTTTCCCAACTTGAATGTACATGGTTGAGTATTAAATTCTTTTCTTTTTGGATTTGCCTCTTTCCACCCTGACCACGTCCTTTTGGATCGTGACATTATCTACCCAAATTACTATGTGTGATTGATTAGGTTTGTTTGCAGATTTTCCCTGCCATTATTTGGGGAACCACTATAGGGAAAAAAGTCAACAAACAATCAAATAATGAGTCTTCAAGCAAAACTCATTTAATTACACTTACTCATGCTGAGGAATGTTTGTAACTGTCCCCTGCTCTACTCCAAGGACTGAGCAAATGTGTAGGAATGAACAAAATGTCCATTCTTTTGTGGAAACATTGCATCAGTTATCCCGCTATTGACCAAGAAGCAGACTTGGGATCCCAGACAGAGAAGAGACAGTTTGAGGGAGGGGACTCTTCGCTCTGGAGGGAAAGGAAGGAAGGAAAAATCTACCTTTCACACAGAGACTTCATTGACAGTTCTCTGCAGGTGACTGAGGCTCATTCTCCCCTTGGTGTAGGGGTCAAATTTAGATCTACATTATTCCTTTCAATACATGTACGACAGCAGGAATCCAGAATCCAGGCTTTCTTACCTCAGCCAATAAACTGTGTCTTGGGTTAATGGCCAGTTATAACAGTGTAACCGAGGAGTTAGGATTTAGGGGATAATTATGACTACTGGATTATTATATAGATATTCCTTCTTCACTTTCTGTTATATTGGAGTAGACAGAGGGAAATACCTGAAATCTCTGAACTGTGGTCCAGCTGCCTTGATCTCTGATAGTGTTTGTACAGCCTTTATCTTATGCCCTTATGATTATAAAAACCTTGTGACTGACCTTCACTCATACCTATTTTATCCAGTTTTTCAACTTTAGAGTCTATCATCACATTAAGGCCACATTTTCTTTACATACGTCCTGTGACTATGCATGTAATCAATCTGCACATTCTCAATAATTAGATCACCTCCAATTACATCATCTGGGGCCACTCATGCTCATTATTCTAAACTGCCCATCTTTTAATTCTATGAAACTATCAGAATTACTGCAGTTCAGGGAGACAGATTTTGGGCCGATAGACCATCTGCTTTCCTGCTATGCACCTAATAATTAACTTTTTCTCTCTTTGAAACCCCGGTGTCTCAGGAATTTGTCATTTGAGCGCATTGGGCAGAGAATCCACTGCTTTTGATGGTATCAATAGAACAATTCTGAGGTGCAAATCCTGAAGAAACAGACATACACAATTTTTGTTTTTCCTAGTCTACATTTTCCTTCACTGAGGTGACCATAACCTCTTTTCTTTCAACATGAGATAATTCCATTTACCTGGTCACAAAGAGTGGGGAGAAGAAGGAAAAACGCAGAAAAGTGTTCCCTTAAAAACATCTAGTAGCAAAAAAGTAAAACTAAGGAATACCGTTCTTAAATCTTGTCCTCAGTCCCTTTAACCAAGTCAAAATATTTCCTGGGAAGACTAACCAACTGCTCACTGATTAAAAAGAAAAGTCTCCACCACTTCTAAACAGAGGGCTCAGGAAGTGTTAATTTATTAATCATCCAGGAGCTTCGTGCCTTGAGGCTTGCTTCATTGTCCCATCATCCTTGCTGTCAGTCTCCCCATTCAGTGGCTTTGCCTTCTCACTAGGTGCTTAACACTTCCACGAAAGTAAACATCTCAGACTTTTCTCTGGAGCCCTCTTTCCAACACTGAAAGCCAGCTTAACCCCAAGGCAGGCAAGAGAGTGATTTGAGTTATTTCCACCATCATTATCTCAGTGGGTAGCCAGCAACCCTAACAAAGGACACATTCCAGCCTTGATAGCTACATTTTGTTTTCCTGCCACCCTCTCCCCTAATCAGCTCCCCCACCCTGTCCCCCCACCCTGTCCCCCTGCCTTATTCCCCTTTTTCCTTATCCCTCTTCCTTTCTCCTTCTCCCTTTCCTCACCCCAAATTTGGAAGTTTCCACATTTCATCTCATCAAGGATCATAGCTGCTGTTTAATATTCACTACCTCCAAATGCAATTAATTCAGGAAAAAAACAAAATGGAAAACATGACAATGAACTTTGCAGTCTATTCTGCAAAGACCTACAATTGAACTGAGAGTTCTGTGCAATACAATTCTGGCTGACGTGTATTTTCCAAACCTTTATTTAGCTACCTTAACTACAGCTAACAATCACCAAGCATTCTTGAGGGTCAGACCCGTAAGGAACCTTAGGTAGCTCAGGCAAACCCTTTCATCAATGGCTTCATGATCCTCATTTGAATCAGGTTCTACCCATTAGTTTTCAGAAACCAACCTCATCATTTCATCAGCCTTGATGATGTGTTGGTTTTGTGGGAGAGTACAGGCCTCTAATATACTAAGGAGCCTAAATAAAGACTTCCGGATGGAAAGATATATATATATATATATATATATATATATATATATATAGTATCTTTAAAAGATTCTTCTAAGTAATTCCATTTCAGCCTATAACATCAAGTTTCAGGGGCATTCCCCAGGGGAGATGTAGTTCACATCTCTGCAGGCCTCGTCCTACAAGGACTTGATCTTGGGCAAATTTGTTTCCTTATCTCTAAATTGAAGATCAGTTGGCACCTTCCTTGATGGTGGTAATGAGGAGCACAGGAATTAAAGCAGATGAAATGTTTAGACCAGTGTCAGCTTTGTAAGTAGTTACTAGCTTTTAGATCTTATTATTCTTCCCCCCTTTACAGATGAGAAAATGAAGATCTGGAAATATTACTTCATTTACAAATTTAGCCACAAAGCATAAATGCACCTCAAAGGTCCCATAGCTTCATTATAAAACTGCAATAGAGAATTGCATGTACTTACAAATCCTGTAACCTAACGCTAAATGAAAGACAAACATTTTAAAAATGAATGAAAGACAGGTATTTTAAAAATTCAAAATAAGAGATGAGAGGGTTCCACATGAAAGCTAACTTTATTACCTTGCTTTATACCTTGTAATTTTTAGAAGTGACATGAACATTTCCATCTGATTAATAATTAGTGTAACTTTTAGTCCAATGTGCTGATAGTTGTTTTCAATTTGATTATACAGCTTTTTTCCCCTACTATAATGGCCTCAATAATGTCCTTGAGAAGGAGTCTTAAGAAATATTTATGACATATTCTTCTGTTCAGCTTCCAAACTCTTTATAATCAGCATCACCCTTGCTGAGAACAGTTATCATTTACAGAACAGATAAATTAATAATTTTAAAAAAAGATAAGCCCAAGTCTTTTCATATAGAGCAGCAAACTTCCCTATCAGAGTGAACAAATAAAAAAATAAACCTCTCTTTACTTGGACAGTACAATTTGCCACAACTCAACTGAACTGGAAATATAAAGAACCCAGCTGATGAAAACGTCTTTTATCACTCTTTAAATGAACTGTTTTTAGAATGAGACAAACATTCAACTCATAGTTTTTGCCTGTGCGAAGGTAATAATAATAATAAGTTAAAAGGTTATAACTAATTTCTATTTTAAAGTGATGGCTTTGGGCACTCACTACCCAACTTATCACAAGGAAGAACGAGCCAAGAGAAAGCATGTGCTCCTTCAGAAAGGAGAGAAGTAGGTTGCTTTAGTGGAGTCTGGCTCACATAAAGCGGAGTAGAGCTGCATGGTCCAATACGGAGCAACTAACCACACATGCTGAGGACCTGAAATTGGGCAAGTCTGAATGGAGATGGCCTGGAAAGGTCATTTATACACTGGGTTTGAAAGATTTAGTTGGAAAAAAAAAGTGAAATATGTCATGAATATTTTTATATAGTTACATATTGAAATGAAAATATTTTGGATATGTTAGGTTAAAAATATTATAAATATTAATTTTACCTGTTTCTTTTTACATCTAAGGTGGCTCCTGGATGATTTAAAATTACACATGCGGCTCGCATTTTATTGCTATTGGACAGCTCTACAACCTGCTTTTTTGTTTTTTGCATGGGCAGGCAACAGGAAGCGGCTACAACCTGCTTTTGACTGAGCCTAGAATAAGATACCTAATCCCCATTTAGAGATCCACAGTCGCCTGAGAGAACCTCAGTGACAGCATCATAAATATCCTCACTGTCCTTGTGGTCGCTGCTTTCACTGTTCTGAGCCCTTTATATGTATTCGCTCATTTAGTCTTCACACCGACCCATACAGAGCCCCATATGGCATGGAAGCCATGTTCTCAGTATCAATTCTCGCTTGAATTCCATCTAGAAAGCAACTTCATTCATTTAGATTCTATTCATTTGTGGTCACTTAGCTGATGGTGAAAACTTACCTTTCGTTTAATCTGTAAAGGAATAAATAATATGAATAAAACTTCAGAAAGAGATTTCAGCTACTGGAAGAAAAAGACATAAGCTCTTTGTGAGCATGTTGCAGCAAAATTAACTTTATGTTACAACTTCAAATGTGTTTTGCTGTTTGTTAGAGCAGGCCATTTGAGAGATGGGATGGACAAATGGACAAAGACGAGGCTAGGAATTAAGTGCCCTTCTCGTTACCCCATGTGGGAGGTTGAATTCTGTCCCCCAATAAACATATGTTTATAATCTTCAATAGCACCCGGGTGGATGAACCCATTGTAAACAGGACCTTTTGAAAAGGTTTTTAAGTTAAGACATGTCCCAAGAGAATGAGTGTGGGTCTTAAATCCAAATTACTGAAGGCCTTAGAAAAAGAACCGGGAAGTCAAGCCAGAAGAAAGAGGACATCGCCATGTGACAGAGGCAAAGATATAAACCAAGGAATCTCCAGGACTGTCAGCAGCCAGCACCACAACTCTAGACTTCAGGGAGAAAGCGAATCTTCTCAATACCTTCATTTTGGATTTCTTAAAGCCTCAAAACTATAAGCCAATAAATTCCCACTGTTTAAGTTAAACCATTTCATCTATTCATGAGAGCAAAGTAAAACACCCAATCACTAACTCACACTGGGGCATTACACTCAGCTTCTCTGACCCCGTGTTTCACATGTAAAATTATGGTCTTGGAGAAGATGAAATGTTTAGCCCCAGGAGCTCATGAACTCTACCAGACTAGGGCACAGACATCATTTGTACGTGAAATCATTTGATTTCAGTATTCAAAGTTCTGCTACTCTGACTTGACATAATGTAAGTGCATTTGCTCAGAGTCTAAGAACCTCTCTACCTCAGCACTTGTTTCACCTCCTTTTAAACAGAGAAACACTAAAAATGATGTTTTTATTTTACAACTGAACAGGCTTGGACAGCCTTCTGAAAGCTAATTTTGTCCAATATATTTAGGTTTCATGAGTCCAACAGATTTACCTTTTTGAACATTTTTTACTTCCATCAGCTTCTACATGTTGAATTCAAAGCTGCCAGGAGTTACCTGATAACTAATACCCTGTGCCGTTGTTAAAGGGTTTTATTTTGTTAAAAATATTTTATTGCTACAAATGAAATGTACACAGGTCACAGTTTCCTGCAGCAGGGAGAAGAGCTCCCATCAACCTCCCTTCAACCTAATCTGTAGCCAGCAATAGTGTTCCAGATGTGCACAAAATTTCCAGTCTGCATACAAGAACTCTTTGCTGCATCTGAAAGCAGTTTGAGCTGTTTGGGAAAGAAGACTTCAATATATTCTTTATTTGGATATATTTAGAATTGTCACCTACAGGCGAGTTTCCCAAGTCCACAACTCTTTATCATATCATCATCATCAACAACCAGCACTTACTACATGCCAGGCTCTCTATTAAGTATTTGACAATGATCTTCTGAGGTGGTGCTGCTAACCCCATTTTGCAGATGAGAAAACTGAGCCTCAAAGAAGGACATTAATTTGATCAAGAATCCACAGATGTTTGTGGGTCTGAACCCAGATCTGACTCTATAATCTGCATCCTTAAACATTCTGCTGTGTTGTACAGGAATACCTACGATGTGAGAAACCAAAGGACATATATTCATGTCAGGAAATGTTAATATTCAAGTTCTCATAAAAGCATTTCTCATATTGGTTTTGATGAGTCCAACAGTTAACATGATCATCTATTATTTATAAAAATTTTATTTTAGGCACAATAAATAAAATCAGAAAAGAAAATTGTAGGCCCTCATTTGGGGGAAAAAATGTGCTTAGAAATTATAGGTTATGCAATTGGAGCTTCATCTATAAAGATCTGGATTGTGCTTCAAAATAGTTGAGCTCCGTTCAACTAAATGTTCAGCATTCACCCAAATACCTGGGGAAAATATCCAGAAGTACAGCCAATGCTGAAAGCTGATTAAAGTGGAAGGAGGGCACAGATCAGACTTTGAGAACAGAGGTCAGGTGCCAGAAGGCAAATTCGTCCAGAACTTGGAGATGACCAGGAAGAAAAGGGGGGAAAAGGGAGCCAGAAAAGTCCATGGTGGTGATGGGCAGCTGCAATTGGGCATTTCTGCTTAATTTATTTACAGAGTGGGTCATTGCTGTTTATGAAACTGTGTATTCTTGTCATATTAATGCACCCACCTCAGTTTTTCATCTGTAAAATGAGGATAAAATATCACCACTTTTCTCCATGGGGTTATGAAATATAAAAGATATGATAAAGGGCCTGGAGCTCTTGGAAGGAGATGTTATTTAAATGGGAAGTGTTTATCATTTTTTACTAACATTTCCCAAGCATGATTCTTTCATGAATAACTCATGTTCTGCCTTATCTGATATCCACATTTGTCCCACTTAATGAAAGCCGAAGAATGCAAATTTAGAAAACAGATACAGAGCAAGCAGTAGATTATTTACATTACAAAATAAGTTTTTTTAACTTTATTGAGTAATTTATCAAAGAATTCCTTTAAGGAGGGTCGCCCTCACACACCTGAAAAGTGAGAGTATTTGTGAGGCATGACGCACGAATACTTCTCAAAGTCTGATCTGTGCCCTGCTCCCACTTTAATCAGCTTTCAGTATTGACTGTACTTCTGGATACTTTCCCCAGATATTTGGGTGAATGCTGAACATTTAGTAGAAAGGAGCTCGAATATTTTGAAATACAACCCAGATCTTTATAGATGAAGCTCCAATTGCATAACCTATAATTTCTAAGCACATTTTTCCCCCAAATGAAGGTCTACAATTTTCTTTTCTGATTTTATTTATTGTGCCTATAATAGGAAGAGCCCAGGGAATCAGAAGCAGGTCTGTGGAAGTGCCAGGGCCCGTTCTGTACCCTCACTATCATTTAATAATCGCTGTATCTGGTTAAATTTTGAGGAATTAAATGTGCTGCTACATGTGTTTTGGTGTGGGTTCAGATGGTCTGAGAGGTTCCAAAGGAACCTTAAAATCCTACATTATTAACCTACAGATGTTTCTGGAAAGCTTTTTCCTATACCAATCACAACTTAAAGATAGCAACCCAGCAAAGGGCTGCAGGTGTTGGCACCATCGTCTCTGAACAGAGCCATTTTTCATTGGAACAAGACATGCACAAACAGCCGTCAGTGAGTTTCCGAGCATTCCTAATTGTCTTCCTCCCTCTGGAACTGGTGGAGGCCACCTCAGCAGACTGAACTGAGCATGATGTTCTGAAACAGGCTGAGACGTGCCAGGAGCTGCCAACAGCTGAGACAAGGTTGATGTCTCTTTACATCTGCAGGATGAGGTTTAAAAGTATGGCTACTGTTCCCAATAAAAAGTTCTGAATCGCTTTTTGAATCAAATGGCAGTATATTGATGGGTCATCTTCAATATCACTAGATGAATCTGAATATCAGCTTTCCTCCTGGGTGTTTGTATCTTTCCCACTTGGGGAGTTTGGAGAGAGCACTGTGTATGGAAAATGTCTTGGATAAAGTTGCTTTTTTGTTTTTATTTTATTTTAAAGTTGCCTTTCAAGTGTATCTAAAGAAAAGAGTAGAATTTGGGCAGGTACGGGTGGGAGCAGACATTCAAGATAACTGCAGTAGTTTGAACAGAGGCAAATGCCCAAAGAAGGTGCCCTGTAAACTTCTTTACAGAATGAATGAATGAAGGCACAAATAATGTGAGAACAGGTGTGATACAGGAGAGCATTTGACTCTCAATGAAAAGACCTGAATTTAAAATATTTTTCCGCTGAATAGCTCTGTGACCTGGGATAAATCACCTCGGTCACTTTTATCTATAACATGGGTATAAAAATTTATACCTTTTAAACTACTTTTCATCTATTTTTTAAATCATCTTTTTTTTTTTAACTTATACTTTAAAATTCTCAAAACCTGAAAGGCCCAGTGTTCAGTGACCCTCAGAACAAGCCAGGGTACACCAATTGTCCCGTCCTAAGTGGTGGCATGTGGGAAACTACCACCTCTAGGCCTGACAGAGGTCACCAGTGAGCTGGTGAGAAATGTGCAATCTCAAAATTGGCATTTTAACAAGATCCCAGGTGCTTTGTATGCATATTAAAACTTTCAAGGCACTGCTGTGTAGCTAACTCTGCCTGTCTGAATAACCCTGGGTCAGTGAGATACCTTCTTCCTTCTAGGTTCTCCTGAAAGGAAGCTCATTTCCACTTACCTCCAAAAAAAAAGCTGTGTAAATTTGTAAGGTGTGACTCATTCAAATGAAATTAATTCCTGATTCTATTTACTACCTTACTCAGTATCTTAAAACTAAAGAGTTTTAAAAATGCCCAATTTTGATTACTAGAGAATAGCTCTCTGATTAGGAAATTCTGACTTCATATAGGAAAATATCTTGGAGAAAGAAAAACATTTCAGAAATTCAAAGTGGGGAAACTGAGGTCACCCAGCTTTTGCATTCCACATTTTGTCAACGTTCACATCACCCAATAAATATAAATAAATTGTATATAAATAAATGTCTATTTAGCATACACTTTTTGCTGTATGAGCAAGAAGAAAACCTTGCACTTGAAGGGACTCACGTGGAAGAGACAGAAATTAATGTTTTTAAAAAACACCCATCTGTCACATCCTGCAGCACTCAGTCAACAAAGTGCCCAACTCCCAGGGGTCAAGTCAACAGCTTGCACACAGGTAAGAAACACCCAGGTGCTGGGCATTGAAGCAGGTCTCCCATAAAGACATTCAAGCTTTAATCGTGTCCCTGTGGGTGTGACCCATTTGTAAATAGAGCCTTTAACAATATTAATAGTTAAGGTGTGGGCTCACAGGTGAATAGGAACTTCAAAGACCCCATTTTGATGAGGCCAAATTGAATCAGGGTAGCCCTTAATCCATAAAATGGAAGTCTGTATAAGGCAAAGGAAACTTGGACACAGAGAAAACCATGAGAGGAGACCAAAGGGGACAGATCCCCATATGATGAAGGCACAGATGCAAGCCAAGGAACCCCAAGGATTGCCATAAAGCCAGACCAGAACGCTACAGACTCCAGGAGAAAGCATGACCTGTTGAGACCTCAGTTTTGGACATTTAGCCTCCAAAGTCATGAGACAATAAACTTCCATTGTCCATACCAACGTATTGTATGGTATTTGTCATAGCAGCCCTAGCAAACTAAGTCACCCGGATCATCAGAATTGTGCCTTATCTAATCCACAAATATTTAGTGAGCACTTATTAGTTCCAGGCATTAGTGCCGGAACACAGGACAGAACCAGTCAGATGAGCCTCTGTTTATGCAGCTGGTAGGGGATGACACAAACGATGAACATGTCAGCAAATGAGAAAAAACAATGTGCTGGGAAGCAAATGGATCAGAGCAGTGAGACATTGAGGGCAGGGAAGCAACCTCTTATGAGGATGCATTTCCAGCACGGTGAGCCCCCAGAAATGTTCTGCATCTGAGGGTTGAGCGTGCCCACAGCATTGTGTCTTCCACCTGAGCAAGAACGTAGCCTTCATTCCCTAGAACCAACCCACAGATAACTTCTCAACCCTTCCATTTCCAACATCGTAGTTCTCTGCATCGCCAACTTTGAAGATGCTTCAAATCTATGATTTACTCTGCATGAAGGATTTCTGTGATTTAATTTGGATCATTGTTTTACTTTGGTTCAAATGGAAGGCGCTGACTGATTTTGAAAATAGTATAAAAGTCAGATTTTCCAAAAATGCATTCATGTCAGTAGCCTGAGCTTTGATTTTAGTTAAACACCAAAAATGAACCAGGGGTATAAATATATGAGCTTGGCAAGTTCTTATGAGAATACTATTAATGTTAACTCTGTTTCTTCATTCATTCATTCATTCATTCTTCATCCAACTAATATGTAAGCGATATCTATTTTTGGTCTGCCTCTAAGGTAGGTACTGGGGATCAATGCAAAGCAAAATCATTTTCTTTGGGGTACTGCTGAGTACCCCTTTCCAAGGAAAGCCCCCTGCCACATTCTTTTTTCCCAAACTCTCTGGCCTCCTCTGAGGGTAATATTCCATCAACTCTCTCCTATCTTTTATGTCAAAATGATCCCGCAAGTAGTTGGCCCTTCTCTGGGATCCATCAGCACTCTGTGTCTCAGAGATTACAGAATTGCACAGGATGTGGCTCTCTATAAAAGCAGCAACCCATAGGCAACATTTAATCATGAAGAAATAAATGGACAAATGGTGGGAGGTAAGTCTTATCTTTTCATTCACCATACCTATTGCAGTCACTGGCAGGTAATAGGTGCTGGAAAAACTTTACATATATTTATTACCTACATCTAATTTTCAAACTGCTTTTATCTCTACTTCATAATTTTATCTCATCTCAATAAGCAGCTGAAAGAGGTAAGGAAAGCATTATTTCTGCCACTTTATAGTCAGGGAAAGTGAAACAGAGATGTAGGACATGCTCCCACAGGCATAGAGTGAGGCTGCAGAGTAGGGCTCAGGGTGAGGGGCTTTGGGGCACTTTCCTTTAGGTCATTCTGGGCAGGGACTGGGACTGCCATATCGTTTAGCCTCTTAGGTCAACACCCACATCTCCTTATCCTTCAGGCCCCTCCTAATTCCACCTCCCTCCCTGCAAGCTGAAATATTACATGGCCTAGCATTTCAATCTCTCCCTTGACAGCAGGCTGAACTCCTTTAATTAAAATCCCAGCAAATCCCAGCCCCAGATGAGCTGACAATGTGATCACACCATCACCAGGAATATAGAGGTCATTGTAACCTCATTATCTCCACTCGCATCCCACCCTGAAAATTGGCCGCCACCTTCTATGTTTCCTCCAAAGCAATATGAAACCCTCTCTAATTCTCCACAAACTTCAGCTCAT
The DNA here is from genome assembly GCA_004026745.1 of Myrmecophaga tridactyla. NCBI lineage: Eukaryota > Metazoa > Chordata > Mammalia > Pilosa > Myrmecophagidae > Myrmecophaga > Myrmecophaga tridactyla. The sequence continues at coordinate 50,031 of PVIY010011970.1, read as the reverse complement.
GCACCACACTACCCAAGCCCCCTCCTCCACACCATTCCAATCTCACTCTTAGGATTTCTTCTGCTTCACTAGGAAAATAGGAGACTACAGACCCGTCCACAGGTGAATTGTTGCTATGGAAACTTGAAAAAGCAAAAACCTCCTCCATTCATCCCCTGGGCCTTAACCCCATTTCACCTGTTTGGTGTTTTACTACTTATTCCATCTCCTATATCTTCAAATTCTCCCTCTTTCCTGGATCCTTGCTACTGGCATTGAAATATCCTGGCTTCCCCATTTTCAAGAAAAAGAAGATGAAGAAGAAGATGTAGAGGAAGAGGACGGCAAAGACAAAGGACAATAAAAGGGAAACAGAACCAAACAACAATTAAGCCCTCTGGAGCCTTCAGATACAAATGACCCTCTCCTCCCTTTTCACAATGGAACCCAGTCCTTGTCTGTCCCTGCATGGCCCATTATGGCAGCACCTGCAAACCTCACAGCTATTCTTCCCCTTGCTTTCTAGTCCCCAGACTCTCTGGTCTTTTTTATTTTTAAGCCACATCTCATTGAAATTAAGATGCCATCAATTGTAGGACATGACCTGATTTCAGGAGCTTTTTTTCACATGAAAAAATTACATCTTGACATCGGCAGAACCCAGTAGTTCCGGAAGTGGCCCTGTCCCTTCCAGAACCAGGGCTTCACTTCCACTCCCACTCTGTCCTGTTTTGCCTGGTAAACTCCTTCTCTTCCCTTAAGTTTCAGCCGAAGTGTGACTTCTTCAGGGAAGCCTTCCCAACCACCTCCCCCCTCTGCTAGACTAGGTTAGAACCCCCTTTAGATGCCCTTTCGGTGCATTGTAATTTTTTATTGCACTGATCACGGTGATAAGGAAACAGCTGTTTGTACAGTAATGTGCCTAAGTTTGTCTCCCTTAATAGGCTTTGGACTCGGAGGGAGCAGAAGCAGCGTCTGCCTTGTAACCACTCTCTCCCCAGCAGTTAACACTTGCAGTTTGCAGAATCTCCTGCCCTCAGTCCTCATGATGCACTAATAAGGTAGATCTACTTCTGGAAAGACAGGGGCACAGACAGGTAGCTACTTGGGTCCCACAGCTGATGATTTGAGCCCATAGAACCTAATTCCAGACCCTGTTCTCTTAACTTCTCTCTACATTATATTATACTTGGTGCAGAGTATGTATTCAATAAATATTCGTTGAATGTATGAATGAACACAGCTTTCAAAAAGAATAGTATTGCCAATGTCAATTGTTAATGGAAATTTGAAAACTAGAAAAAATGCCAAGGCTAAGGAGTTGGTAATCAATAATCTTAGAGACAATTTCAAATCCTGATCAGATATTGTGCCAGTTTGAAACTGTTGAGTGTCGCAGAAAAGCCATGTTCTTTCATCCTGATTTTATATTGTAGAGTGTAAACTTTTGATTGGATTACTTCCATGGAGGCGTGACAGGCCCAATTGTGGGTGTGACCTTTTGATTAGATGGATATATGACCTTGCCCATTTAAAGTGTGTTTTGATTCGGTTACTGGAATCTTTTAAATGGGAAAACATTTTGGAGAGACCTCAGAGCCAACAGAGATGCAGTCATTTGAGGGTGCTTGGAGTGCACAGTGCCAACAGAGAGAACAGATGCCTAGACATGGACATCTGCACATGCAGAGTCCAGCAGACATCACACTGTGCCTTCCCATGAGATGCTAAGCAATCCAGAACCCAGAGTTTTGTCCTGGAGGAACTAAATGAAAATGCTTAGAGAGGAAAAAACTGGCATTAGAAGCTGGAAGAAATGGAACCAGGAACAAGGACCAGCAGATGTCAGCCATATGCCTTCCCATATGACAGACATCATCCTTTCTTGTGTCAAGGTATCTTTTACTGGATGCCTTATTATGGACATTTTTCTGCCCTTAGAATTATGAACTTGTAACTTAAATTCCCTTTTTAAAAGCCATTCCATTTCTGGTTTATTGCATTCTGGCAGTAATTAACAAACTAAAACAAACTGATTACAAAGGCCACATTGCTGTCTTATTCCCTTAGGGGTGGTTGTGGCTCCTTGCCTCGCCATGCAGCACAGAACCTACCCCTGACAGCACATACAGTCATAAAGTTCTTCCCTTCCTTCTTTCCTCCTTCCCTCTCTCTCTTCCTTCCTTCCCTCCCCATCTTATATGGCTTGGAGATAAAAACTTACATTCCAGAATACGCCCAAATGATTGACACCTACAAGATGTGGATGAACCTGAGGGGCTATAACAAAGCACACAGGAGTGCACTGTTTTGTTTTGTTTTAATTTTTTTGTTTATTATTACTTTAAGTGCACTGCTTTTAAGAGGGATATTGCACAGGGATTGTCTATATCATTTCAAGTTTGGTATTTGTTTAGTCCGTATGAACATTAAAGCTTATCAGAGAGTTCCGTGGCAGGCTAGATGTCGGGCACAAATAACAGCAGCTTTATCAGAATCGGCCAAAATATTGTTTATAAACTGTAAGATGTTCGCAAGAAATAAATGTTCCTGGTATTTCTTGCCCAGGCTACCTCCCCCTTTCCAAGTAATTGCATCTGAGCTTGGTGTGTCCGCAAATGGGGGTCTTTTTCAGAACATGCACTATGAGTAATCAAAGACTTTGCTTTTGAAATTATACCCCAGCAGTTGACCGTGTCTGTTCATTTCCCTAGAATTCAACCTTATCTCTGTTTTCCCCATAGCTTAGTGCTCTTTATCTCATAAATTTTCATGTCATCCTTTAAAAAGCAAAGAAAACATGCCCCTTTACACAATGTTTTAACTAGCCCCATTCATTTTCATATTGACGAAATTCATCATATAGATTTTCTTTCACTCTCATGCTGCAAGGCTCTATGGGATGTGCTTGCAGAGATGACCTCCATCATTTCTACCACAGTAAAGAAAGCCATACAAAAGCAGGCTATCCATCTCAGCCTAATGCACAAGCAAGGATGAGGCGCTGCAACTACTTTTCTTCACCCTTTAAAAAACGTGAACAAATTCCTGTCAGCCTCCATGAAACACTCCAGGATCTAATGAACAACGTAAAGCACTTGGCATTTTTTCCTCATCTGAGAGGTCTTTTGCTTCTAGAAGCAATGGCATATCAAGCATTCGCTGCCTGATTGGGAGTGAGCCTACCCCACCCCCTCAAAAACTAATTAGGCTAGATCCTGTTTAAGCTGGAAACACTGTCCACTGTTAGAGGACAGTGAAGACTGTAGGTCATTCCTTAAGAAATGATGCATTACATCGTTTTATTGAACTCGACGTTCTTATGTGACATCTGTTTCCCAGGCTACCCGGTAAAATGGTCCACTTGGCCTGACCATTCAGAAGATAAGAGTCCTTCTGTTCCAACATGGCCATGCCCACTACTTGCATGCAGATTTTATTTCATGATGGGTCACTACTTCTGCTGGCAATGGGTAGTTACCTAGAATTGCATAAGCTTGCCCTAGGAAAGGAGGACTGCAGGCTGAAAGATCACCAAGGTTGTGGCCAACCCTACTGGCAGCTGAAAACAGTTCAACTGACTTTTACCACCCAGGGAAGGATCAAGAAGGAACGACATGGCTTGAAGTCTCCATCTGGTTCAAAAATCTGAACTCACTCCAAGCACAAACCCCACCTCTCCAATCAGACGCTCACAAGGTCTTTATCAAGTCTTCTCATTTCCCGACATGGGATCTGAGGGGGTGTGCTAGACGGATGAAAGTGCTCAAAACAATGAAAAGTAGGTCCACCATGGTTCAGCTGGTGGACACCCCGAAGCCTTGGCTCTTCCAATTGCCCCACCATATGAGGAAAGTTAGGGCTAATGGTTTGAAAGTTTGTGTTTGTTTTTCTGCAAGTGGAGACACAGCTAGGATCTTTTAGGCCAAAAGGATCATTTTTGGAGCCCTGAGAAATGCTCAAGTTTAATAAATAAAGAAAAAGAGGAATTATCACATAGATTCAGATTGTCTTCTAGGATTGCCTAAGCCAAAAGCTAACCCCATGTTCTAGTTTGCTGTTGCTGGAATGCAATATACCAGAAACAGAACGGCTTTTAAAAAAGGGGAATTTAATTAGTTGCTAGTTTACATTTCTAAGGCCAAGAAAATGTCCCAACTAAAACAAGTCTATAGAGAAGTCCAATCTAAGGACATCCAGAGAAAGAGGCCTTGGTTCAAGAAGGCCAATGGTGTTGAGTGTTTCTCTCTCAGCTGGAAGGGCACATGGCAAACATGGTGGTGTCTGCTGGCTTTCTCTTCAGGCTTCTTGTGTCATGAACCTTCCCAGGAGGCATTTTCCTTCTTCATCTCCAAAACTCGCTGGCTGGTGGACTCTCTGCTTCATGGTTCTGCAGCATTCTGAAGCTTTCTCCAAAATACTTCTTTTACAGGATTCTAGCAAACTAATCAAGGCTCACATAGAATGAGTGGAGACATGTCTCCATGTAATCAAGTTTAATATCCACAATTGAGTGAGGCACATCTCTGTGGAAGCAACCTAATCAAGTTTCCAATTTATAGTACTGAATAGGAATTAGAAGAAACTGTTGCTCTCAGAAGACTGATTAGGATTAAAACATGGCTTTTCTAGGGTACACAAATCCTTTCAAACTGGCACACCCCAGGATCCCTGGAAATGACAAGATTTGATAGTTTTTACATTATATGAATGATGTTGCACATATATATGTTTTTAAGCCTGGGAGTAAACACCTTTCAATCTAAACATACACTCAAAGTAGCAGATGCATTGTTAATCCATGCCACCTTGGAAAGTCAGTACAGAATTAATAATCAACTATCACTTTGGTGTAATCCTGTCACATTTGTACTGAGTTGTTTTCCAAACATTCGTTTGCAATTCCATGAATGATGGGAGCACAGGGAGATGCTCACTAAATAACTGTTGAATAGATGTGCTTCCTATTTGGTACATGTTGGATTACCTCTCCCATTATCTTCTTGGCTACCCTGGTCCTGCTTTTTCTCATGCAGGGGTGCTTGGTTGCAGCTTGTCCCAGGCACCTCAGGGTGTGGTTATCAGGCTCCATACATCTTACTTGATGTAAGATAAAGTTGAGAGAATATGTGTTTTTCTGCCTTACTCTCCTAAGGACAGAGAAATGTCCAAACTAAGGCATCCAGAGAAAGATATCTTGACCAAGAAAGGGATGATACTGTTCAGGGTTTTTTTCTCAGCTGGGAAGGCAAATGGAGATGTCTGCTAGCTTTCTCTCCTGGCTCTTTCAAATGGCTTCCCCAGGTGTGTTTTCTTTCTACATCTACTCTCTGGGCTCTAGAACAGAAGTTGCAGCTTCACCATCACCCAGCGTGGAGTTTCTCTTTACATGCTGAGACATGAGTTTTAATTGGTAGAATCAGCAAGCTGAAAAAGAATGTTAGATAGTATTGTTCTTTTCTTTTTCTTTTTTTTTTTTTTTTAAAAAATTCTTCCCTTGTGTTGCCAGGATGCCAGATTGAGGCCAGGCTGAAATGCAGATGCGTCTGAGTTTAGCAATGAGGGGGCTTGGGGAAACAGTGAGGACGAAAAAATCAGTTAAGGTTCAGACCAGTTGGGTTTCTGTGCCTGTTTGAAATTGTTGTATATCCCAGAAGAACCATCTTCTCTAACCCTGATTCAATATTGTGGGTGGGACTGTTTGATTATATGGTTTCCATGGAGATGTGACCCACCCAATTGTGGGTGGGACTGTTTGATTATATGGTTTCCATGGAGATATATCTCCACACATTTTGAGGTGGGTGTTGATCTTTCTGCTGGAGTCCTTTAAGGAGAACCATTTTGGAAAGAGCAGACAGAGCCAAAAGAGCCAACATGAGACACAGATGTTTGGAGATGCAGAAAGAAAATGCCCCCAGGGAAGGTGTTCGAAAAGAGAAGCCAGAGGACCAGCAGATGCCAGACACATGCCTTCCCAGCTGACAGAGGTGTTCCAGACCCATCGGCCTTTTTTGAGTCAAGGTATCTCTCCATGAATGCCTTAGTTTGGACGTTCTTATATCCTTAGAGCTGCAAACTTGTGACTTCATGAATTACCTTTTTAAAAGTCATTTCATTTCTGGTATATTGCATTCCTGAAACTTTAGGAAACCAAAAGTTTCCATAACTTAAATCAGTTTCCTTCTGTTCTATTTCAAAGACAAGAGCAGTATTTTGCATTCTGTAGTCTCTGGGAGACAAGTGCAACATGAGATGTTATGTTCTTCTACCCACCTCCCCCAAAGAATTCTAGGATAAAATGGACATGGTTACTTAGATAGAAATGATAATTATAAGAAGGAAAATATTTTTGAAATTCTAGTACTTATATAAAATCACTTAGTGTAAGGGTGCATATGTAGATCAAGTACTGTAGGTTTTAACCCCAAATATTAAATCTGTATGCAACATCTGCTATGCGTGACACTATACTTGTGGAAGAAACCAACAGCATGAATGTACAGACAAATCCACAACCTCAAAGTTAGGTGGCTGAAGCTTGAGTTCCAGCTACTTTATTTAGACAGAATGGGATGGATACAGAGTTTCTGTTTGGGGGGTGAAAAAGTTTGGGTAATGGATGTTGGTGAGGGTAGCATGACTTTGTGAATATAACCAATGCCACTGAATCATACACTTAAAAATGGTCAAAGTGGAAAATTAACAAATGAAAAGAAAATAAAACAGTAATGAAGAAGAGGGTAGAGACAGGTATTTTTGCAAGAGTTTTACTATTCCAGAAAACTTAATGGCAACCTCAAATTTACCATCTATAAGATTGAAATTTCAATAAAACTTTGACTTTGGTTTATGTTGACATTAAATATCTTTGGATAATTCTATGAAATAACACTGATTACATCATGGTCACGGGAATTTGTGATTCCTTAATAAATGCATCTCCTTTGGTAGCCAAGGTCATTCAACACTTATCTATATATGCATTGTAGGGGCCATAGAAAAGGTCCTTGTGGTGGAAAGTCTTGTAATCTCTAGATGATTAGAGATTACCAGGACTTCCTCCAGCTCTAAAATTGTATAAGCTCCTGATGATAAAGAGAATGGTAAAATATATTGTTATATATAACATATATATAATTTTATTATAATATTTTAAAATTTGCTAATCATTTGTGGTTGTTTGTGGAGCATGTTTATTCAGCAAACAGAGCCTGCCTGCAGTAATGGAGCTAAGAAAAACATATTGAAAATCAAATTGAGGATGGCTTCAAACACATGCTTTCTTCTCCCTGTGGCCCCATCAGAGACCACCTGCCAATCCTGTATGGAGTGGATTTACAGTTTCATTCTGCTTCACACCCCTTCCTTTAGAAAACGATCTCTTTCCCTTTCTATACCCCCCTGGTTAGTCCAGGTCTGAACCTCTGCCCTCCACCAGATCCAGGCATGGAAAACCAAAGCCACCCTCACCCCGACGCAGTGATGGGTTCAGAGGTGGCGACAAAGCCTGGCTTTTCAGAATCCACCCTGTGACTTCTGCCCAGAAAGATCAAGACAGACTCTTTATTTCTTTAAGAACATCCACTTTCTCGTCAATAGCTGCCATCAGGGCTGACTAAGATGAGAAGAAACAAATGAAATGATGAAATGATGCATCTGAAAGCAATTTGTGTTCTCCAGATTGCTATTAGAGCTCTGGTTGTAACTTCTCCTGCCAAGCGCTGGATCTAATCAGCATGGTTTGAAAAACTTCCTACCTTGAAGAACGATCTGCTTCAACTTCAGGGAATGGAACAAGTTCCTTACTCTGACTCAATCAAGAACTTTGGATAAAATTACATTAGGATTATCACAGGTAAGCTTAAATATATACATATATATGCATATGTATTATATAGATGTGTGTTTATATATATATATGTGTGTATGTATATATATATGTTAATCATCCATTGGTAGTTACCACAAGATAAGAAGTATGCATATCTTTTTAATAATATATTAAAGGCTAGAGCCAGAAAGTAATTAAAAATATTGCTCAATAATTGAAAGAGATGTCACAGAGTCTATGCACTGATTAAAAGACCATGCATTTACTTCACAGGGCAGAAATTTCAAGCCTCCACTCTCAAGTCTATTGCAGCATTATGGTTACCAACCCCAAGCCGTTCCATCCACCTCCCTACTGGGCGAAAGTTCCTTTTGTTTGAGCATACTCCTCTCCCATGACTCAGGGATAGACCCCAATAAGTCTCCAATCATTCTGGAAACAGTGGAAAGGTGGAGAGAGACGAGGTTCCAGTTGACACCCCTGAGCCTCTGAAATAAACACCTTTTCTTGGGAACTCTTGTTCTATGAAAGAATAAATTTCATTATTGTTAAAGCAATTTGGTTGGGGTTTTCTCTTAATTGTAGCCAAAATAATCATAAGAAATACAAATGCTATTTACTGCTATTTGTTGGGCAGTTTTATAAGTTTGGCTATCTACTTTCCAAGCCTAAAACATATTCAAAGCAGCAACTTAGGAGAAAATGGGATGTTTCAGATACACACACTCTTAGACAGAAAGTGCCAGGGAGCAAGGAAACAGGCTTTGCAAAATAAAATTGAAAAAACAAAGTTAAAAATATATCACTTGGGTCATTTAGTATCGGAGTAGAGAATGCCACAAACTGCAAAAGCGATCGAAAGCATTGTATTAAAGAGCAAGAAGATATTGAAATAATCTATTTAGAGAAATTTCCAAGTAAAATGATTACTTTTCTTTGTTTGTTCATTTTGCTGCCTAAAGGGTTGAGCCTTAATTATCTGCAAAAGAGCTTGTTAGAACCACTCAGGCCCTGAGCATTTCAGATGTCTTGGATTTTACTCTATGTGCTTTCCAAAATGTGTTGGTCAAGAAAGCTTCTTACTTGGAAGCAATTTTTGCTCGGAAACCACATCATATAAAGCAACTGGTCCCAAGGAAGGCCTGCAGAAGCCCACTTAACTCCACAGAGACCTGAAGCATGCTGGGAACTACTGGAGGGATTGGGGCATTAGACACATCTTATTCTCTGGAAATTCCAGCACTGAATTCCAGACCCGTGCCACCGGGTTCATAATCAAGAGACACTTTCTACAGCTCTGTGATGGGGAACGAGCTGCTTGTTGAGTTGCCTGCCTGCCACTGGGTCAATTCAAATGGTGGCTGACAGCCCCTACTCTGTAAGGAGGCTGGAGAACAGACCACTGTATCAGGTGGGAAATGGGAAAAGAACCTTTAAGGTCTCTTCCAATTTTGTTTTCAATTCTTCCCTGACCCTATGGGTTCTTAGGAGTGGAAAAGACACAATGAATGTGGCCCGTTTCTGTTCCTGTAATTCTCTCCTGTCACTGAGGACTTCACTCAGTGAAGCAACTGGCACCAAGCACCTATCAAGAGGAGGTGCAGGAACCCCTGCCAACCCCACGGTCTCCTCACTCCTCTCATGCAGCTGCCCAGAGTCTACAGGCAGAGGTCAAAGGGCACCATCCCAGAGGGCAGCAGAGGTGGGGCGGTTACACCTGGGTGGGGAAATGAGATCTAACCTGTCTGGCACATGGATGGACAGATTCCAGGGGTAGTTGTTTCAAATGTTGCTCCAATGGATATTTTACCAAGTAAAATCTTAATCATCTCTAATAACTTCATGGGTAACGGTTGCTAAATTTCCTTTTCTGTGCAATGATTGAGCTTGGTTCTTTTTTTTTTTTTTTTTTAATCTTTGAGCTTGGTTTTTTAACTCACTCTCTTATGTAAAACGATGCCAATCGTGTGAGGTAGTTCAGGCTTACAGTGGAAGACTGAGACTCAATCAAACCACATGAACCATCTCAGGACAAACAGCTAATTATGGCAGAGATAGTTCTGGAACCTAACCATCTTCTTTAAAGCCTATGCTCATTCTAATATAACATGTTTCTAAGCACCTAAGAGGTAATAAATATCTAATTAATAGTAGCATATTTCTGGGTTTTCCAGCAAAGAAGAATTGCTCATGCTGCTAGTTTGGTACTTTCCTAAAAAGAAACATTTGGCCATTGGGCTTCTGAAGGCATTACAGGTAAATTAGAGCAGGTAGAAGTTTTGTCAGATGTCACACCAAATTCCAAAGTCCATGTTATTTCCACTTTCTACATTGCCACTTTGGGTTCCAATAAAATAAAATGTCTGGAATATAAAACTCACATTTCTATAGGACTTAAGGCTGGGCAGGATTTCAAGGACTGGTTAACCCAGTAAATGTAACATAGACTATCTTGTTAATTTACTATAGCTCAAACATCAATTCAACTGGAAACTAAGAAATTCTTGTGACATCAAAACAATTCCATGCTATTTCTGGGGTGATTTTTCTGCTACTGATAGAGCAGTAATCTCAAACACTGATGTGCAAAAAACCTGAAAACTTCTGGGGGAGGGGATGATGAATGAATGATATCTCTGGAAAGAGCACAGCCTTCCAGCTAACAGTGAACATGGGGGGTGTAATCCAGTACACAGGACTCACATCTCCAGAGACGTGCCCTAGGTCAGGCCATCCCCTGTGATGCCTTATCCTCTATATGGAAATAAAAACAGTGAACTCTCTTAAATGTGCCCCATGGTCTGATTAAAGATCGAAAAGGGCTCTAAAAATTCCTGGCATTCTCAGGGGAAAATGTTAAATACCATTATCATTATTACACCAAATGCCATAATTTGATCTCCTCAGATTCTCTTTTATCATACCCTGACTTTTGACTTTTCACCTCCCTGACCAAATCTCTAGTGACAAAGCAGAGGGAAATGTTGAGGCAATTAGTGAGAAATGGAAGCAATTAATTCCCTTTTTTAGTGAAGACCTGGACTCTGTGAACTAGTTTAACCAAAAATAATCAGTGACCATTTCCTGACCAAACCAAAGCAAATCTACTTGTTATTTGTCACGGGTTGTCCAGCTATTGCTTCAACGTTAGAGTCTCCTCACTTTGCCCCTTTCTTTTGTGAAACTGAGATGTCTGTTCTGGGTCCCTGGCTACCTCTGCAATACCTGTGTTGGGCATTGAGCTGGATGCGTTGGGGACGATAAAATGAATAAAAACAAGACAAAGCCCTTACCCTCCAGAACACACTGTTTTGGTCTCAGCATCACCTTCAGGTGATCCAGGTGGAACCTGGAGCCATGACATGTGTGGCCACCAAAAAGAGATGTAACTCTGTGATTCTGATCATGTGAGGACAGAGCAGCAAATTCCTACTTTATGTCACTTGACTTTGGAAGTTCAGACAGAAATTGGCATAAGGTGACCTTCTCCTAAAGTCTCTGGAGATAAGGTGGGGCAGACCACGTGAAGTGTCACTGGCCCCCACATGGAGGGGCTGGAGAGAGGGCTAGCACTAGTGCCAAAGAGAGAAATATGGGCAAGACCAGGCAGCTTCCATGTCATTTAGTAGATACAAATACAGACTCAAGACCCAGCCTGCCCAGGTCTGAATCTCAGCTTGGCTATTCACTGACTGTGTGACCTTGGGCAATTGCTTAATCTCTTTGGGTCTCAGTTTGCTCATTTGTAAAGTGGGAATAATGATAGTACCTTTTGCCAACAGCTATGGTGAAGATTAAAGGAGCTAACGTAGGTAAAAGTCTCAGAACGGCACCTGGCATGTACTCAAGATTCAACAAGTGTTAGTGGTCGTAGTTGTCATGGTTGTGCTATTGTCTAGACTGAGGGTGGGTCAGGACCCATGTGGAGTGATCTCCTTTGGACCAGTAAGGGCAGTTTCTTATTGGTAGAATGACAAAGCCAACCTCACAGCCACTGTGACCAACACTTCTCCGAGTATGCTAATCTGGGTTAATCTGAGGCGTCAAGGAACTGCTGGACCTCTCCAAGTCCCAGCAGAGAGGGCTCTCCAGACATAGGGAGCAGTATCTGCAACCAGATAGGGAATCTGGAGATTTTCCCCTTTGACATTCTTTCTTGGTTCAGGATCTCACCATATTCCCAGTTACCCAAAGGAGACTTCAGCTGTGATTCCTCCTCCTCCTCCCCCACATCTAAACATCTCTAGAGCTTAGTCATTCTCCCTGGGAGTGTCTTGAGCTGTCTCCATTTTTTTCCCATTGCTTCAGCATCAGTGGTGGGAAGACAGCATCATCCCACCTGTGCCACCACACCAGCCTTCTGATGGTCTTTCATCTCTGTTCCACAAACCACTTCCATGAAAATTCCAGTGTGGTCTTTATAAAACACTGACCCTATGTCATTTCTCTGCTTGACTATGTCTGATAAGTCATAGTCTGATAATATCAAGTATTTTTCAAGAGTCTGGTGAAAGATTCTCACACATTGCTGGTGAGAAATCAATGGATACGGTCATTTTGGAGGTCCACATTGACAGGGTGAACTAAAATTTGAAATGCACCCTGTGACTCACAGCAACCCAAAGAATCTTCATGTAAGAATGAAAGAGGCTGTGATGGTTAACTTTAAGGGTCAACTTGGCTAGGTTAGGACATCCAATTGTTTGGTCAAACACTGGTCTCCAGGCTGCTTTGCAGATGGGATTAGCATTGTGCTGGTTTGAAACTGTTGTGTACCCCCAGAAAAGCCATGTTCTTCAATCCTGATTCAATATTATTTGGTGGGACATTTTTTATTAAGTTGTTTCCATGGAGATGTGACCCACCCAATTATGAGTCACTAAATGTAGTCCTTTAAGAGGGAAACATTTTGGAAAAAGCTTCAGAGCTGACACCAACAGAGCCCTTTGGAGATGCAGAAAGAAAACACCCCCCCACCCCAGAGAAGCAAATTTAAAAGGAGAAGCCAGGAGAGAAAGCTAGCAGACATTGCCATGTGCCTTCCCAGCTGAAGAGAAACTCCGATTGTCATCAGCCCTTTCTTCCTTTTTTTTTTTCACATGGGCAGGCACCGGGAATCGAATCCGGGTCCTCTGTCATCACAGGCAAGCATTCCTGCCTGCTGAGCCACCATGGCCCGCCCAAATCAGCCCTTTCTTGAGTCAAGGTTTCTTTCTCTGGATGTCTTAGTTTGGATATTTTCATGACCTTAGAACTGTAAACTTGTTACATAATATATTCCCTTTTTAAAAGCCGTTCCATTTCTGGCACATTGCATTCCGCCAGCATTAACAAACCAAAGAAAGCATCCACAATCACTTGACTTTAAGTGAAGGAGATGGCCCTCCATAATGTGAGTGGGCCTCATCCAATCAATTGGAGACTTTAAATCCTTAAATGCAAAGAATAGCAGGTTCTGGAATAAGAAGGAATTCTACCACAAGACTACATCCTCCACTCCATTGTGGATTCCAGCCCAAGGAATTCAGACTCAGACTTTAACATCATTCTCACCAGAATTTCCAGCCTATGGCCTACAATAAGGTATTCAGAATTGCCAGCCCCCAAATCATGTGTGCCAATCCTTATAATAAATCTCTTTATACACACACACGCACTCATCCTGTTGGCTCTGTTTCTCTGGAGAATTCTCACTATAAAAAGGTGTATCAAGGGCATTCATGGAGCATTGTTTAAAATAGAGAAAGAAGTTGAAAACAACCTAAATGCTCACTAATAGGGAAATGGCTAAATAAATTGATATGTCCATGTTCTGGAATTCTATGTAGCATTCAAAACATGAGGTATGTCTAGCAATACTGGCATGGAGAGAAGTTGCACAACAATATTATATGGATTCTGTGTGGGATTCATAGAAAACAGTCAACTCAGATTGATAATAATGGTTGTCTTTGAGGAGGGATTGGGGTTGGGATTAGGGATGATGTTAAAAGGGATTTTAGTTTAAAAATAAGGTCTTAATTTTTACAATGCAAAAGTACTCATGCATTATTTGTATATTCATTAAAAAAAAAAAGAAAAATACTTCTTCCATGATACTCCATGGCACATATTATCCATTGTAACATCTGGATCCAAGTATCTTGTGAATTTTACTCTCATGTCCACTCCCTTCCCTCCTCTCCCAAGCCCCTCCCCTGCCAACATACACACACCTAAGCCTATTTCACCCTTCTAAGCCCCTACACCTCTGTCTGGGCTGTCCCCTCTGTTTGGAATGCCTCTTCCCTTTCTTAAGCCTGGGGTGCTGATTTCATGTCTCAGAGGCCAGCTCAAATGTCATCCACTTGATAAAAAAAAAAAAAAGTCTTATTTTGAGGATTTTCATTCATTTGGTTTCTTACTCATATTTATACTCCCGGTCTCTAATGGGTACCTGGAGCCAAGTAAATGCTCAATAAACAGTTCCAAATGAAGGAATGATAAGAACTCTTTCTAGCTGGTTGTTAGGTCATCCAGTGCATCTCAAAGGCTCAACAATTCATTCGTGTCCCAGCAGACTCCTCAGAGATCAGGAGTGCACTGTTACGTGACGGAGGTCCCAGCCTCTAACTGTTCCTTTTATACAAAGGGGACAGCTATATTTCTTGGCTAGCCATGGCCCATTTGTTTCCAATTCTAGTGAAATCAATTGAGAAGACATTGCATTTTATTTTATTCTAGTTCTGTGCCCAGAAAGGTCTTTGATCACCTTACCCACAAAAGGCCCAAATCATAAATGCCCATTGGTCTCTGACGGAGAGGCTCTGGAAACCCAGGCCTTACCTTTTCATTGGCTTGGGTGAGCACTCCCTTTCCAGATTGGAAGATGTATGTTTCACGTGCATCGCATTATAGGAAGTGTGAGTGTAGTCATTTTCATCGCTGTAGTCAGGACCCAGTAACGTCCGAGCCCACGTTCCCATGTCATAAGGAGGAAGCGTTCCTCCAAATTCAGATGGCAAAAATTCAGGGTGTATTAGCTGGTGAAGGCTGTTCAAATTGTTACCATGCAGGAAAATCTGGAAAGAAAAAGAAATAGCGATAAAAAATCTAAAACATATGACCAAATGTTTAATGTAATACCCAATTTTGCAATGACAAATTGTATATGCTGCCGATGATCATGCTTAAAGAAGCATTCATTCTTGTGTCTGTAACATGGTCTTCATAAAATGCTAATTTATTGCTCAGAAAAGGGGCTGAATTAATAGTCCTTACAAATGAAGTTTATGAACAAATTGGATGTTACTTGGCCATAGCCCAAGTTTAAGCATGCAGTCGCCTCCTAATTATCCTGCTGATGAAAGGAGCAATGAAGCTGACCAACCAAAGCACCCTTCATACTTATCCCATCATCTCCACCAGCCACTCTTCCCCCACTCTGGACCACCTCATCTTTCTCAGGCCTTGATCAGTTTGCAGCTTGGCCCCAGCTCTGTTTCAGTGAGATCTGCTCATTCTAATCCCCTCCCTCCCACTAACTCTTCATCATCGGCTGGCTTCTTCTTTTTTTTTTTTTTTTTTTTCTGGCTTATTTTTTGTGTCTTACTTCCCCAAAGGGGAAGAAGAATTCTTACAGCAAGGAATGGTGTCCTCTCACCTCTTTAATACTCTCCATGGCTTCCAAAGTGGAGAGGGAACCGCATCGGAGTTCAATTGATTCTTACTCAATGGAATTAGTGTGGGAATTTATTGTGGGATTTTTTTTGCAGCAATTTTCCGTTTTTGTCTTGACTGGGGGTTATATATAAATAAGTCTGCCTTTCTGAGCATGCAAGGGAGGATGATGGAAATTGGTCAAGCAGAGAAGAAAGAACTCTCAAATTGTAATTATTTTCAGACACATCCACAAAGTGGATAAACAAGTGGATGGCTACCATTGACTGCAATTTAGGAATTGACTCCTGAACGTTTACTTAAAGTGCATCTGTATAATATTAGTTCCACACTATTTCTTGTTCCAGGCTTAATACATGGAAGTCACCCTCCAAGTATAGGGACATAGATTATACACAATTACCTGCACACGTACAGGTGTGCATGCACACAAATGCACATACACACATCACAGCTAACTGTGATGAAATACTGCGATTTTTTAAATACTTAAACATAGGACTTCAGCAGTAACAACTTGCTATCTTGTTCCATTGGACTGATTTTAACATATGACTTAATGGCATCATTTGAAGATGCAAGGGACAAGAAGCAAAGTGCTTCATTGTCCCTTTGTGCTACATTGTTTTGAAGAATACTACAGCACTTCAGAAAACAATGTTCATCTTTTAAAACTGGAATCTGGCATGACTGACCTTGAATAAGACGCATTTCTTTTGCAAAACTCTTTAGAAGGGGGACGGACCATTGCATTCAAAGCAGGGAAAAGCTGGAGTGAAATACTGGTCCTGGTGTTCAGAACCATCATTCATATCCACCCACCCAGCCTAATGCCCACGGATGGCTGTGGACTGGCCCTGTCTTTTGGGGACCTGTCAGATGAAGGAACATGGCAAGTGAAAGACAACCTTCAAACCTGTTTTTTTGCCAAGGGCTCCAGAATCTCCTTCAAGAGCACAGCAGCAAATGTCTGTTGCTTTGTGGGAGGAATTTCCACAGGCTCCTTCCTGAGTAGAATGTGAGGTGGGTGGGAAGCCTGAAGCCATCCTGGGAACAGGCTCTGGCTTCAGCACTGTCCTCAGCTCCACACAGATTGCAAAAGTGAAGAGACTGTCTCTGCCCCCAAGGCTGCTGAGTTCTAGGTCCCAGTTCCACAGCTGTTTGAGGCCAGGGCAATTACCCCTCTGGGCCCCTGGAAGCATCCGAGGTCAGGAAGTTAGGAATCCTACAGCGCGTGTGTGTGTTTGGGGTGGGTGAGTCTGTCCCTCATCAGACCTCCTGAATACCCCGAGTTCCTCCCCGGTGCCAGGTGCCCTGGGGTGGAGGGACATATGTGAGGTGTGGAAAGAATGACCTTGGCCAGGTTCCCTGGACAAATGGGTTCCTGACTCAGGTGGTAGTTGAAATCAGAAGAGAAAGGAGCTAAATGGTAAAGAGAAATAAAAGTCATGGAGTCTCTATTACTGGGTCGGCACAAGGCTACGTGCGTTCATGTGCAATCTTATGAAAGTACCCCAACAACTCTGGGATGTGAATGTTCGTTTCCCCATTTGATAAATGAGGAAACTGAGAACAGCTAAGGAATGCCCAGGTACTCAGCTAGTCAGAACGCCACAAAAAAGCTCAGCTCCGATAGAAGATGCTGGCTTCCCAAATGCCATCAGCTGACATAACTAAGATGAAAAAAGCCTTCTCCCTAAGAAAATAATTATTTCCAATGACTAGGTTTCCATCATGACAGGTATTGCGGTTGCAGCTAAGACCCAACAGCCATGAGGAAGGGGGAGGGAATTATAAACATCCTTCTTAGTGATAATACATTTGCAGGACAAAATGCTAGCTAGTAAAATATTCCAGGAACAGGAAATTGCTTGACCCAGTATCTCTCACAAACATTTACAGTAAAATGGGCATCTGGTGTTTGCATGCCTTCAAAGTTTCCTTTGGTCTGTTAGTGGGACTCAAAATAACCCCATTCTACTGAATTATTGATTAAATCCAGGCCATTTGCAAACTCCAGCTGAGGCTCAAATGCTCAGTGGCTGCAGAAAAAATCACAGTGAACAATGAGAGAGATAGAGAGAGAGAGATCACAATTGTCACTCTGCATTCCCCAATTGAAATTTACATGATGCATTTGTAGCCATTACCCTTTTCCTTGTCTTGTCTTTAAGGAATGGTTTGATGAGTGTGTACAAGGCATGGATGTACCAGGGCTGGTTGACAAAATGGACTCCTCCAAAGCGGGCAGGAAAGCTGTCCTGGGGTGGAAAGAGAGAAACAGTCCAATTAGTCAGCACTCCAGGTCAGAAGGGAGCCAGCGGGACCACAACCCCACAGAACCATCTGCTTCTTGTTTCTGATTGACACTTGCTAATGGCAGGGAAAGGAGGAAAGCACACTTACTTCCTGGCTGCTAAGGTTTCCTCTGCTCCCTTTGCCTCCCTTCTCCTCCCGCTTTGAGTTCGGAACCTAAAAATCTGCATAGGGGCCAGAGCCCCTTTAACCAATCACAGTTAGTCTGCAGCGAAAGTGGCCTGGATAAGAGAGGAGGCTGAATTGTAACTCTTCAGTGTTAGGGAACCAGGGCTTCAGTCCCCACCAGCTCTAAGCTTGAAAAGGTCTTTCTCTTCTTGACCCTCATCCTCGGCTCTCCCCCAGCCTCTCCCGCCAGCATTATCATGACAATAGCTGAACTTTCCAGATAAGTGGGCGCTTTGTAGGAAGGCATTGCAAGTGAGTTTAAGGTTTAGGGCTCTCTTTCTCTTGGATGCAGACACTAGCCCAGTATTCAGCCATGAGGGAACACACAGTAGATCCTTGGGGAAAAGATGCTTCTTGAAGGATGGGCTAATTGATCCTCCTAATGGAGGTGTTATGGGGCCCTTTATCTAGTGATCAACACATTGCAAATGGCAGAAACTTTTTTAGGTGGTTCCAATTTTGGAATCCAGATCAGGGCACAAATTCATGTTTTAGAAGCTGGGAAGCTGTTCTCAGTACTAATTAGAGAAACAGAACTAGGGAACTTGGCCGCAGATTCTGAACTAGTCTCCATATACAACCAAACATTAAGTCTTGGCTATTCTATATCTTAAACATCTCTCTGACCTTTCCAGATTCTCCATCCTTACCACCACTCTCCTGGAGTCCATACAAAAGCTTCTTCACTGAGCACAGGACTTGTCCCTCCAATTCATTTCACTCACTGAATGAGAGTTCTCCTGTGGTTTCTATGGCCCCCAGAAAGTCTAATTGTCTTATCACTGCTTTTTTAGACCCATCATGAGCCTGACTTCTCTCTTCCCTCTCTAACTCTTTGTTTAGATCTTAGTAATGAACTACTTTTAGATCTATGTGTGCTTCATATTCTCTCTAGCTTTAGGGCCTTGTTGTGTCCCCTGTTGCACACATTTTGCCTACCAACATCAGCTTTCAAGTCTCAGGTCAGAAGTCACTTCCTCTAGAAAAAGTTTTCCTGACCCTGGCTCTGGGTTGGGTGCCCCTCCTATGTATCTTCAGGATAATCCTGACCTCTCCTTCTAGGATAACACTTAACTTATGTATGGTAAGTGTCCACTCATCTTTCCCTGGCTGGACTTGAACTTCCTTAGGGCAGGAGGCAACTTTTCTCACCTTGGCCTTGTGTCTGTCTCTGATAATATATATATATATATACATATATATAAATCTCTCTCTATATATATATCTTATCAGATAAGATAAGTTATATATAACTCTGATAAGTTATATATATATATATATATATATATATATAAACAAATCTGAAAGTATTTCTCTAGCTGTACGTAATGGAAAGAAAAGGGAAAAGTATGTCTATATTTTTTTAGAAGGAGAACTTTTATTTTTAAGCACAGAAAAATAAAATGTGTACATTTAACCCACTTTAGTGGTAAGTTCTTTAGCCCTTGCCTCTTCCAGTTTGGCAATCCAAACCACAGATTTTTAATCCAGGGCATTGCCTCCCTGGTGACGGTGGATCTCATCATATCTGCCATTGGAGTTGACCTGTCCATTAAGTACAGGTAGAGATCCTGGGCATTGTACCTAAAATAAACTTAAGAAGACTGTAGAGTGGAGAGAAGAAGCAGATAAACTGGCTGTGAACCTCAAGGCCCAAGGAAACAACAAACACATTGATGACTTTCCTGGGTTTCTTATTTATGCCTCATATTTCCCAGATGTGGCATTGAAGATGCCAGGAACCTGAACACCAATGGGAGCAGGTCAAATAAAAAAAGGAAACCAGAGGAAAAACTTACTCCATCTAGCCAAAGGACTAGGAAAGGGGCAGCTTACCCAGACATATATTTATTTTTAAAATATGAAATGCTTCATGAATTTGCATGTCATCCTTGTGCAGGGGCCATGCTAATCTATTGTTCTAATTTTAGTATATGTGCTGCTGAAGCGAGCACATTCAGACATATTTTTAAACAGTAAACACTCTATTCCAGCCTCCAGGAAAAACAGTGGTTGACTCCTCTGCAGCCTGTGCAAGCAAAGGCTGAGTGGGGAGCCTAAACTTCCTCTCCAGTGAAGCTGTTAACAAGGTACTTCAATATCCCTGCTGCAATACTGTCACAGAATGCAGGTGGGGAGCCCAGATTTCATCCCCATGGGCAAACAACTAGACCCCAATCTCCTGCAGGAAAGTGGAGGCCATGTGGGGAGCCTTGACTGTTTCCCCAACCAACAATAATAAGCCACCACTCCCTCCCTTACTTAAGGTGGTGTCAGAGGCCTAATGGAGAGTCAGGGCTTTCATATCATTCAGCCTTAAGGAGGTGGCCCCACCCACCATGGTGGCACTGGAGACCATGTGGAGAGCTGGATTCCCACTCCTGTCCTGCAGAAATGAGGAGACCCTTCCCCTTTGGTGTCGGTGGAGATCAAGTGAGGAACCTGGACTTCTACCTCCACCTGGCAGCAATAAGGCAGCTCCCCTGTCTTCTCTTGCTGGAATGGCATCAGGGACGTCAGTGAAAACATTTAAATAAGATTCAGAGCTTTAAAATAGAAGACACAAAGAAGTGTCTTCATCAGTGGATGAATGCAAAGCAGAATGGAGGGTACAGAGGAAAGAATCAGTGAACTGGAAGATGGAACAGTAGAGATTACCCAGTATGAACACAGGGAGAAAACAGACTTAAAAAATGAACAGAGTCTTAGGGACCTGTGAGTCTATAATAAATGATCTGACATTTGTGTAATCAGAATTCTGGAAGAAGAGAAGAAAAGGAGCAGGACTGAAAGAGTTTCCAAAGAACTAATGGCTGAAAAACTTCCACAGTTTGGCAGGAGAACTAATCCTAGAAATGTAAGCAGCTGTGCAGACCCCAAAGAGTTAAACTGAAAAAAAAATTGACAAGACATATAATAATTAAATTTTTGAAAATGGAAGACAAACATTCTTAAAAGGAGCCAGAGTAAAGTGACATCTTGCCTATGAGGGTGTGGCAGTTAGATTCAGGTGTCAACTTGGCCAGGTGAACGTGCCTAGTTCTATTGCTGTGGACATGAGCCAATGGCATGTGAACCTCATCTGTTGTTGATTACATCTGCAGTCAGCTAGGAGGTGTGCCTGCTGCAATGAATGATGTTGATTTAACTGGTTGGTGCTTAAATGAGAGAGTGCAACGTAGCACAGCCCAAGCAGTTCAGAATACCTCATCTCAGCACTCGCAGCTCAGCCCAGGCCTTTGGACATGCAGAAAGGAATCACCCGGGGGAAAGTTGTTAGAACCCAGAGACCTGGAGAGAAGGCCAGCAGAGATCAATTACCATGTGCCTTCCTGCGTAAGAAAGAACCTCAGTTGAAAGTTAGCTGCCTTTCCTCTGAAGAACTAACGAAATAAATCCCCTTTTATTAAAAGCCAATCCATCTCTGATGTGTTGCATTCCAGCAGCTAGCAAACTAGAACAAAGGATAAAACAATGAAGATGACAATAGTTTCTCTTCAGAAACCACAGCACCAGAAGGAAGTGGCACATTTTTTTTCCAGGTGCTATAGGCAGAGAATTATCAACCCAGAAACCTACATCCAGGGAATATCCTTTAGGAATGGGGGGTATTATGGTTTAAAGCTGTGTGTACCCCAGAAAAGATTATGTTCTCAAGCTAATCCATTTGTGTGGATGTAAACATATTGTGAGAGGGACTTTTTGATTAGGTTAATTTGTTGAGGCATGCCCAGGTGGGTCTTAATTCTCTTAATGGAGTCCTTCATAAGAGATGAAATCCAGAGACGCTAATAGAGGATACAGAAAACAGAGAGACACCACAGAAACAGAGAGGGAGCCATTGAAGCCAGAAATTGGAAGTAGTGAAACCCGGGAGAGACAGGAGAGACCAGCAGATGTCACCACGTGCCTAGCCATGTGACAGACCAGCTGAGTATTGCTGGTTGCTGGTCTTTGGGGAGAAAGCATTGCCTGTTGATGCCTTGATTTGGACATTTTCATGGCCTCAGAACTATATGCTTGAAAGTTATTAAATCACCATTATAAAAACCAACCTATTTCAGGTATACTGCATTTTGGCAACTTTAGCAAACTAAAACAAAGAGAAGTCAGGAAATTCTTAGATGAAGGAAAAATAAGCAAATTTGTCCCCAGCATACCTACCCTTAAAGAATGCCTAAAATAAGTTCTCTAAACAGAAAAGAAAGGGTTCTAGAAGGAACACTGAATGATAAGGGGAAACGAACACAGTAAAAAAAAAAAAAAAAAAAAAAAAAAAAAAAAAAAAAAAAAAAAGAGTAAATAAATAGACTTTTTTTTCTCTTGAGTTTTCTAAATTATGTTTGACACTTGAAGCAAAACTTATAACACTATCATATGTGGTTCTAAAATGTTTGTGGAAGAGCATATATTTCAGACTCATATTTCCAACAGTGAAGGGTAATGGGACATAAATGGAAGTAAGGTCTATATATTTTACTTGAACTGGTAACACTCGCAGACTGTGATAAGTTATGTGTATATGATGTAGTATCTAGAGTAACAACTTAAAAAGCTGTAACAAGAGATAAACTCAAAAACACTATATATTAATGCAAATGGAATTCTAAAAATATGTTCAAGTAACCCATAAGAAGGCAGGATAAAGAAAACAGAAATGAAAAATAGAACAAAAAAATGGCAGACTTAAGCCCTACTATATTAATAACTACTTTATATAAGGGATCTAAATACACCAATTAAAAGACAAAGATGGACAGAATGGATTAAAAAACTTGTATGCTGTCTACAAGTAATTCACTTCAAGTATAACAATGTAGGTTACAACATACATGAAACACTGATAGACCTGAAAGGAGAAATAAACAAATCCACAAAAATTATAGTTGGAGACATCAACATTCCTCTTTTAAAACAATTAGACATACTCAAATAGATAGACAACTAAACAGAAAATCAGCAAGGATACAGAAGAACTCAAACACACCCTTGCCCAGTAGGAGTTATGGGACATTCCATCCAACAACAGGATACACCTTCTTTTCAAGTGCCCATGGTATCTATACCTGGCAGACCATATCCTAGGCTATGAAACAAACCCCAACAAGTTTGAAAGAACTGAAATCAGACAAGGTATTTTCTCTGGCCATATGGAATCAACCTAGAAATTATTAAGAGAAATATTAACAGGAAAATCTCCAAATACTTCAAAACCGAACAACACACTTCCAAAAAGTCCGCTTATTAAAGAGGAATACTCAAGGAAAATTTTAAAAATACATGCAACTAAATGAAAATGAAAATACCACTTATCAAAAAATCACAGGAGACAGCTAAAGCAGTGCTGAGAGGGAAATTTCTTGTATTTATTACATACATTAGAAAAGAAGAAAATCTCAAATTGATAATCTAACCACCCCACCTCAAGAATTTAGAAATAAAAGGGCAAAATAAATTCATAGTAAACAGAATGAAGGAACTTATAAAGACAATATCAGCAATCAATAAAATAAAAAAACAATAGAGAAAATTTATGAAACAAAGGGTTGGTTCTTGGAAAAGATCAATAAAGTTAGCAAACTTCTAACAAGACTGTCAAAGAAAGAGAGAAGACACAAATTGCCAATATCAGCAATAAAACAGGGATATCACGACAGCCACTGCAGACATCAAAAATACAATACAAAAAGCTCTGAACACATAAAATTGACAACTTGGAGAAAATAGACAAATTCCTTGAAAAACAAACTATCACAACTCACCTAATACGAAATAGATAATTTAAATAGTCCTATAACTGTTAAGAAAGTTGAAACTATAATATAATTTAAAATTCCCATAAACAGAAATCTCCAGAACTGGATGAATTCACTGGAGAAGTCTACTGAAATTTTAAAGAAGAATTAATACCAATCTCCACAATCTTTTAAATATATATATACATATAAGAAGAGAGAACACTTTCCAAATCAACTTATGAAGCTAGTTTTATGCTGATACTACAAGACAGCAATATCAAAAAATTATAGTTCAATATCCCTCATGAATATAGATACAGAAATCTTTAGCAACATATCAGCAAGTAGAACTCAGCAATATATAAAAAGAATTATATACTATGACCTAGTGGGGTTATTACGGGGATGCAAGCAGGTTCTTTAAGAAAAGAAAATCAATCAATATCACCATATTAACAGGCTACATAAGAAAAATCACATGACCATATCAATTGATCAAGAAAAAGCTTTTGACAAAAGTCAACATGGGTTCGTGATAAAAACTCTCAGAAAAATAAGAATCGAGGGGAACTTCCTCAGCTTGAGAAAGAGCGTTTGCTCCAAACTCTGTAATATCATACTTAATGGCGAATGACTGAATGTCTTCTACCTATGATCAGGAACAAGGTAGAAATGTCAATTCTCTCCACTCTTATCCAACATAGCACTGGAAGTTTTAGCTACTGCACTTCGCCAAGAAGAAGAAATAAAAGCCATAAAGATTAGAAAGGAAAGGCAAATGTGCAGTTTATGTTATTGTCTAGGTAGAAAATCCCAAGGACTCTACAAAAGATACTCCTACAACTATTAAGAGAGTCCATTAAAGCCTGAGGATAGAGGCCTTAAAAGTCAATTGTATTTCCATGTACTAACAATAAACATGAGTACACTCAAATTAAAAATACAATACTGTTTACAATTGCTCAAAAAAAAAAAGACAGAGAATCCTTAGGTGTAATTCTAACAAAACATTCTAACAAAACATAACACTATACAAAGGATTTGTATATTGAAAACTATACAATGCTGATGAAGGAAATGAAAGAAGGTCTAAATGAATGGAGACACATACTCTGTTCAGAGATGGAAAGATTTAACATAGTAAAGATGTTAATTCCTTCCAAATTGGCAAGTTTGATGCGACACCAATCAAAGTTCAAGCAAGTTTATTCTGCAGATAAAGACAAGAATAATCTAAAATTTATATGTAAAATTAAAGGAACTAAAGTAACAAAAACAATTTTAAGAATAAAGTGGGAGGAATCAGTAGATCCAATTTTAAGTCATGTTACTGTTATAGTTATTGAGATTGTATGGTATTGGAGGAAGAATGTAGAGCAATGGACCAGAATAGAGAATCCAGACATGGACCCACACAAATACGCCCAACTGTTTTTTGACAACGGTGCAAAAGCATTTCAATGGAGAAAAGATGGCCTTTTCAAGAATAGTGCTGGAGAAACTGGACATCCATAGACCAAAAAAAAAAAAAGAAGAAGAACTTTAAGTCTCACATGCCAAACAAAAATTAACTCAGAATGGATCATGGACTTACATACAAAATGTTCAAATGACGAGAATGAAAAGAGAGCTACAGGCTTCAAGTAAATACATGCAAACCACATATCAGACAAAGACTAATAACAAGAATATACAACGAACTCTTGAAACTCCACAGTAAAAAATAGCAAGCAATCCAATTAGAACATGGGCAAAATATTAGCAAGTAGAATTAAGAAACACTAGGTCATTTAGATGTCACTGGTGGGATGGTCCAATGGCATAGCCTCTGTGGAAAAATTTGGCAGTTTCTTAAAACTAATGACCCAGCAATTATGCTCCTGAACATTTATTCCAAAGAAATGAAGATTTATCGTCATGCATAAACCTGTTCATGAATGTTTATAGCAGCTTTATTTGTAAAAGCCAAATATTAGAAACAGCCTAGATGTCCTTCAATGGGTGAATGATTAAATAAATTGTTATACCCCTCTACCATGGAATGCTACCCATCAATAAAAAAGAACCAACTACTGATACATATAACAACCGGATGAACCTCCAGACAATTTTGCTGATTGAAAAAAAGCCAGTGCCAAAAGGTTATACACTGTATGATTCCATTTATGTAATATTCTTGAAGTGGCAACATGATAGAATCAAAACAGATTAGTGACTGCCTGGGGTTAAAGAGTGGCTGGGAGGTGGGTGTGGCTATAAAAGGGTGACAGGAGGGATTCCTGTGGTGATGGAAATTTCTCCATCTTGACTATGTCAATTCAATACCCTGGTTGTGATATTATACTATATGTTTGGCAAGATGTTAACATTGAGGTAAACTGGGTAAAAGGTTCATGGTATCTTTCTGAATTATCTCTTGCACTGCATGTGAATCTAAAATTATCTCAAATAAAAATTTAATTTAAAAAATGTGATAATCATGAAAAGTTCAAAACTCCCCAACATGGAAGTGGTCATCTTTTTAAGACACAGTAGAAGCATCATGATCTTTTTTCTGTCTTATGTAAAGTGCTAAAAACAAACAAAAAATCTTAAGGTAAAGTGTTAGGCACAAGAGGCATTTCAGGATATTCTTTCCAAGAGGTTCTTCTTTATTTTCTGTGGGAATCTTGGACAGTGTTAAGTGATTCAAGTTATCTGGTAGAAATGCACTTCATTTTTTAATGGGCACTTCATTTTCACACTGGCAGTATTCAAGCATCACTCAGCTGCCTTTTCTTGTGTTTGATCAGGATTTGTGAGTGAGTGATAAAGGCAAAGCTGTTTCCTCTCTTCTTCTTGAACAATCAGATACAGATGTTGGTGGCAGCTGGCTCAGTTTCATGCTGGAAATGAAGCACCTTCTAGTGCTATTTTCTAAGATTCGTAATGCTGACAGGCTACCATACTTCATAATAGGCTTCAAAACTCCAATGACCTCAAAATTACATTGTCCTACAAAGCTTGCCGAGCTTTGTTCCCATTTGCTGTCCTCTCTTACTCCTTCCAGTTCTTACCTTTTCTTCCTACTCCCACAAGGAAACTAGAACAGGACCACTCAAATTCACAAATACAATTAGCATCCCCAGTCCAAAGATTCTTCTGGTAACCAAATGCAAATAGAAAAGGAAGAGGATAAGCACATGAGTTGTCTTTTAGACCTTCTACCACCTCTCATTTGGTACCTCTGAGTGTCTTGCAGAAGGCATCCTCCATTCATTCACACAGCTGTATGTGTGTAGATCTGCAGAAGGTATAATCTCACACACACACGAAGTTAAGCTTTATCTACCAGTTCATGCATGTCCTACTAATGACACCCATTTCCCACATCAAGGTGGGCTATAAAATCACTTTCTGCAGTATAAATGGGCTTCATTGATGCAAGAGAGCCTTCTAAAACCCCTGTATTTCATAGTGATGGGTATCTAGTAACTATCTATGACTACATCGTGGTCATCAATGTGGAAGTACCATATCAACCTATTCACAAGGATAAGGAGAGCTCATGTAATAGCAGTTACACACCAAATACCTTTTTTTTTTTGAGTATATCAGTAGCAAGCATGAGAGAGAAGAGAATGTGCTCATTAGGAAGGCAGCTAGGCAGAGGCTCCATCTGATAATGGGCTACGGATTTTCTTGGAATATGTGCTCTGAGAAGTCACTGTTGACTTCTAAGAAGCTGTACTGCCCTGGTGTTCTCCTGAGGTTAGGAGGGTTTGGGATCAGGATAAAGTTTTCTCTGCAGTTCCCAGAACAGTTTGAATGCACTGGTAATTCTTCCAGCCAGATTAAAGGAAACCTGCCTTCTCCATACTGGTCCAGAGCAGAAGATTAGGCTTAAGGCTTCCCTAACTGTAATCTGAACAATATTCCTTAACTGTCTCCTCTCATATTCAATTCTGCTCAAAGGTTCAACAAGCATTTATTCCACTCCTCTGAAGTGTAAAATGCAGGAGGTACAGGCTGCATATGATGCACTTTTGCCTTCAGCCAGCTCATTGTCTAGTGGGAAAGACGGGGAAATGACAATGCTTTGCTCAAGAGAAACAGTCAGAATTTTAGATTCAGGGTTTAGACTCTTTGGTAAGTTTCTTCAGGCAGCACTAAGAAATAACATAGTTAGCCAGAGATGAAGATCAGGGAAAGGCTGGATGTCCCACAGAGGCCACACTAAAAAGGATTTGGTGATGAATAAACATATGTGACCATGGTTGAGAGTCTTCAAAAGTTTATTTGCCATGAGGAGTCCCTACATTTTGCTTAGCATCTCCTTTCTCCAAGAATAAGCACATAGATGATCTTGTTAAAAAACAAAAACAAAATGGAAGGAGGGAAGGAGGAAGGGAGGAAGGGAAGGATGGAAGGAAAGAAGGAAGGAAGGAAAGGAGGCAAGAAGGAAGGGAGGGAGAGAGGAAGGAAGGGAGAAAGAAAAATGAAAAATCATTTTTTGTGTAGACCTGTCAATTTTCTGTCATGACAACAGAAAATATGACTTTAAATTTTAAAATATCTTAAAGACTAAGATAATCCCAACTGCTTTTGTAAACTTCCTAGTAGACAGACCTCCAAACAGGAGAGCTGCATCCTCCTTTGTCACTGATGCTCCCACAGCTGGCCAGGCAAGGTGACCAAGAGATGCTACTAGGTCTGGGAGAGCAGCCCTGGAATGCAAATCCATCCAGCCCAGCTCAAGCAGGGGAAGCTTTATTTGCTGTAAAAAATCACTTCCAGCTTCTCTAACTGCAGTGACCTTAAAGAGGGTTTATATTAGGCTATGTAATAGCAAATACATTGTGGTTAGTACAAATACTTTATCTTCATTTAAGAGTTTCCCTCAGGGCCCCCAAGTGGTAAATAGATGATTGTTGTTCATGATTTAAAAGCCGATTTATGGAGAAACCCAGATAGCTCGAATCACTGATTTGTACAGGAAATCAATGCCAGAATAGATAGGATGCTTCACATGATTCAACCTGCCGTCACGGTATTTCTGGGAGAAGGGGGTATGATACAAGCAACATGGAAGTCATTCGAAGCAAATCTTCTAGCAAATGTTAAGCTTTTAATCTCACAATCATCTTTGGATGGTACCATTTCAATAAGCAAGTGTAATACAGTTTTAAAGTTAATAAACATCATTTAAGAGAAAACAAAATCAGTAAAGATACTTTACTGGCTAAGAATTATTGGACATTTGGAATGTGCCAGGGAATTTTGCTAAGCACTTTTTAACATATCTTATTTAATATTCATATCAATGCTCTGTATTTACCATTATTATATCATCCCAGTTTTAGGGACGAAGACAGAACAGTTAAAATTCTTACCCAAGTTCCCAAAGCAAGTAAGAGGCAGAGTAGAATTCAAATCCAGACCTGTTAGATTTTGTAATTCAACCTCATATCTCCTATCTACTATAGTGCTCTACTTATAGGTTCATTTAAATTGTAAACATTCATAAGAGGTATGGACTGTTAAATATCTCCATGTGGAATTTTAAGAACACACATGCCTCAAATCCGAGTTAAAATTTCTTCATCTTGTTTTAGCTGCACGTGCTTTCCATGACTTTGACAAGGCTCATGGTTTGAAAGCATTGTCTTTTTAAGAGTGTTAAAGTTCTTCCTAGGACAGAATGAACAAATATTTTTAATAAGCCCTCTGGAAATATCACAGATGGGCCCAAATAACTCCATATTGTTCTAGTCTTATTAGGATACATTGCATATTTTATACTAGAGGTACATTCGTTTTAACATTGTCTCATTCTGCAGAAAATTTGAGTTAGCTTGGACCTTTCTTGTATTTTTGTATTTCAGCATATTTCATTTTCTAATCACTAAAATAGGCACCACTTCTCCATATACGAAGCTATCAGTAACCCATCTCCAAAATCAGCATCAGGGAGGAATCTGTCCTTGAACAAAGCCATGAAATCTATTTGTGGCTCTGCCCTTTCCCCCAGTGTGATGGAATCGGTTGGTGCTCTCCAACACCCTGTTCTACTCTTCCTCCTGGGAGCAGGACTAAACTATGATTCCCAAGTCCCCTTGCCTCAAGGAGAGGTCATGTAACTAAATTCTAGAGAATTTCTGTAGAAAGGAGCAAGTCCACCGCTTCCAGGCCCAGATATAAAACAGCTGCACAATTTTGCACATTCTTTCTCCCTTGTTTATAAAGTTGGAAGTAAAGAACTCTGAGGACGTAAAAGTTGGTGGAGCCCCAGAATGGAAAGACCCCCAGTCTAGGAGCCACTTCTTGGAGGAGATACAGCTAGATGTCCAGGAGTGCTTCCAACTAGGGATACCATTTTAGGATTTTATGGGAGTGAGAAGTTAACTTTCATTCTGTTAGTAAAACCAACGCAGCATTGCTTTTTCTGCCCTGATAAGCTCTAAAGCTGACTATGCAGGATAAGGGATATGTATGCTGGAGAAATAACTGGAAATTATCAGCTAAAAATGGTATTTATGAGCTGAGTGAGGTCACCCAGGAAGGGACTTAAGACAGAGAAGAGAAAAGATCCCAAGACACAGTCAGTGTTCAAGGGGCAGGAGTATGTGACGGACCCAGGACAGAAGTCATTCAATTGGAAGAAGAACCAGGAAAGCGGGCAGGGAACTGGAGGCTAAGCCAAGAGATTGTTTTCAGAATATTTCACCATTTTTACAACTGACAGAGGAATCAGTTGCGCCAAATGCTCTTGAGAGTTTGAATGAGATGAAGACTGAGAAGTATCTCTTGGATGTGGCAATGTGAAGGGAATTGGTGTGGTAGGAGTGAGAGCCTGTCTGGAATGGGCTGAAGAGAGAATATGAGAAAGTAAGTGGAGATAAACGTTTTGAGGAATTTTACAGTGAAAGAGAGCAGAAAAACAGGGCAGTGGCTAAAGAACGACTTGAATTGCAGGGAGGATTTTTATTTTGGGGGAGATAGGTTGCAGTATATTTATAAACTGATAGGGATCATCAGTAGAGAAGAAAGAAGTGATTATGCAAATGAGATGGTTGACTTTCTTGTAGGAGTGAGTGTACAAGTGTCTTAAAAAGCACCATAACTGTTATTCCCTGCTGATCAGACAGGAGACAGAACACAAGGGTTCAGACTCATTAAGGTCTGTCACTTTGGCAATGAAGACTAACAGCCTGTTCTCTTCTAATTGCTTTTGTTTCTTCTGTGAAATAAGAAGCAAAGTCATCAGCGAAGGAGTGAGAGGGGTGGGCGGGGGTGTTGGGGGGAACAAGGAGGAAGGAGCAAGATAAGTGGGGAGCGCCTAGTAGTGTGGGAGAGTGAATACAGCAGCACTGGCAGTCTCCCACGCTTCCTGACTTCCTTTCTCTCGTTCCCAAACTTACCCATACTCAGGAGTATTGGGTGGTGAAACATTACTGGAAATCAAATCGGCTAAATATGTTTCAGGAACCTTAATGTGTTCATACTCTTTGACTCTGTGTTTTCACTCTTAGGAAATAATCAGAGCTATCATACACCCACACGTACGAATATGTGTGTGCATGTACACACCAATGTTTACCAAAGCAATGAAAATCATTAAAGTAGCCAATTACAGAGAAAGTTAAATAAATTATAGAATCTTCACAGAATGGAATGATAAGTAGCCATTCGCTTCTTTTGGTAAGCTATTTAATCCATGAGATAACTGACTGAAAAAGCAGGATAAAAAATGTATAGATAATATTGTCAACACTTCTATAACACATTAGGTAAAATATATCAAAAACCCATAAAATACACATACTAAAATATTTGCAATGTTAATTTCTGGAGTTTGAATATAGAGTGATTTTTTCCCTAATATATGTATATATTTTACAGTGAACAAATGTTACTCTTATAATCAGAAAAAAAAAAGATTTAGGAAATCCACAAAACCTGCCAGTCTTGAATAATTTCTAAAGATTTTGCTCTCCTTCCTGACAGTGACTTATAATGATTTTAATAAAATAAAACATTTGGCCATTTTATATTCCTATCCTCTCTGATCTATGTAACAGATGGTACACTTAACTAGTTCACAGTGAAGCCGGAAAGTCCAAGTGAGAAAAGGATCATGGTGGGGCACTGAAAAGTGTAAGGTACCATACGTATGTAAATTATTTTTCTTACTATTGCAGTCATTTTACTATTAATTAATGTCTTGCTCCTTTCAAGCAACTTAATGTCTTCAGCACATCAAAATGCACTTAACACTACAATGTCAGAACCAAAACCAAGAACCTGGGCTACTCCATAGTAGAATTTCAAATGTTTATGGAATTGAGCTGAATTGTGCCAAAGGATGAAAATTATTCAGGAAATTACCCTGGTAATGGTTCTAAGATTTTAAAAAAAGAAATGATTCTAATTTACCGTTATTTTAGATAGGTAAAATCTTTTAAGAGGATGGGACACAGTGGCTCAGCAGGCAGAGTTCTTGCCTGCCATGCCAGAGACTCGGGTTCGATTCCCAGTGGCTGCCCATGCAGGAAAAAAAAAAAAGAAAATTCTTTTAAGAACAACTTCTAATGAAGACAACTTAACTGAACTTTTGAAAAATAACACCCCATACCCCACGTCTCCACCTTCACCTCCGTGCCTCCCACGAACGTGCTTACGTGCATATTTTTTATTCACGCCCACTTGGTCTCAAGCCATATTCATTCTCCTCAGTGTCTCTTCTTAATATTCAGCTTTGGTGGTAGCCCTCACCAGCCTTTGAATCTTGATACCAGCTTTTCTGTTGATCTCTCTGACTCTGGTCTCCCTGTGCTTCCTAACTACTCTTCCTAAAATTCACATCTGATGACCTTGACTAGCACCCTTTGGTGATTCCCCATCATGTTTTGGTTATACCCATGGACTTTGGAGGTGATGAAAGCCTTTGGTGATCTGACCTGTTTATCATCCTAGCCTCTTCTCCAACCACACCCTGCTCTCTCCATTCCTGCCAAATGTCTCCCAATCCCGTGGCCCCTCCTCTTGCCCCAGCCCGTCCCCACCCTGACCTGTCCTCCAAACCCCAGTCCAGGTGCCACATCCGCCCAGCTTCCCCTTGATAAATACAATCTGGAAGGCCCGACATGGAGGTGCCCATACTTAACCCCACATCAACGAAACAAAAAAACTTAAGCAAGTTTCTATTTTCTGTAAATGCCAATCTAAGTCCAGAAGTTGGCACATAGTGGTAATCATTAAGTGACTAAATGAATTGACCATGTAGGAAGACTCAGGGGATTTTCTGACATGGTTAAATTTGACATCTTTTTAGGGAGCACATGTTTATTGATTGCTGAATCCAGCCAGGCATTTTTCCAGATGCAAGGGATTCATCAAAGAATAAAGCAGAAAATATCTCTGCCTTCTAGGAGATTACATTCTAGTTGGGGAGGACAGATAATGATAATTTAAAAAGAAAAATAATTCAAAGACAAATATTGTTAGAAGGTGCTACATAGGAAAATTGAGCAGGGAAGAGGCTAAGCAGAGCTGAAGAAGGGGCTGGGATTTTTAAGAAGGTAATTATAGAAGGCCTGAGAAGGTGACCTCTGAGTGAAGCCTCTGGGGGCTGTGTGGGAAGCCAGCCAGAGGGATCCCAGGAAGAGTGCTTCAGGCTGAGGGAATGAATGCAAACATCTCGCAGTGGGAGCAGCCCCACCAGGTTTGAAGAAGTAGCATCTCTCAAAGTAAGTTCTGCAAAGTATTAATTCTGAAGGGTCTCTCCACGCACATAAAAGATTTCCAAGTTATATTCTGCACACTCAGCCTTTTATTGGAAAATTAGAGGATGCACTTGTCTACTTACTTAAAGGCTTTGAAAAAGTGCGGTAGCAAAGAAACCTGTTGAACATTGTTTAACCCACTGTTACTCTAATGTTTTTGACCACAGAACCACAGAATCCATTTTGGGGAGGTTATCTAATAACCTAGAACTAATATTCTAGAAGATCTACTTCTAATGGGACTTCCTGAACTCTCTGTGAAAGTCAGTAAGCAATACGTTTTCAACAACTCTAATTTATTAGGAAAATCACTTTAGGGGCAAGTATGCAATTTCAGGGAAATATATATATATTTATTTTATATATAAATATATTATATTTATATATAAATATATAAGGTATAATATATACATTATATATATTATATTTATATATAAATATAATATGTATATATTATATATATATTTTATATATATATGAAAGTATATATATATGTAAAAGTGTATATGCATATATATACTTTTTTTTTTGGCATGGGCAGGCACCCCCAGTTCTCCAGCATGGCAGGCAAGAACTCTGCCTGCTGAGCCACCGTGGCCTGCCCTCAGGGAAATATTTTATCTCTTTTAAAATCAGAATCACATATTAGTCACTTGAAAATCTCTTATCATTTATATTTCACCCAGCTGGTCCATAGCCTTTAGGGCTTTATAAAGAGAAATTATTTTCCTGCTAGAACAAAGTAACGACAGGAAAATTGAATAGCCATCTGTTTTTGTTTTCTAGCTTCTAAAACAAAATACCATGCAATGGGTTGGCTTAACGACAGGAATTTATTGGCTCACTCTTTCAGAAGCTAGAAGGCTTGCTTCTTCCCGGAGTCATTGTCTCCTGACTGGTCAACAGTCTTTGGGGTTCACTGGCTTTTCCATCACTTGATGATGCACATCGTGGTGTCTTCTTTCTCTTCCAGGTTCCCCTGACTTCCAGCTCTGGCCTGCTCCATGTGGCTTTTCTCTCTGTGGCCTTTGCTATAAGGTCTCTAACAGGATGAAAGACCCATCCTGACCCTGTTGGGCCACACCTTAACTCAAGTCACTTCATCCAAAGGTCCTACTTATAGTATGTTCACACCCACAGGAGTGGATTCAGGTTAAGAACATATTTTTCTGGGCTATATAACTCCCAGCCACCACACCATCTGAGGAATCGGTCCATTTTTCCCCTCCAGTTCTTTGATCTAGTTCTTTGATCTCAGGTCTTGGGAACCAACTGCACTGTTAATTCGAGTTCATCTGAGGTTAGAAAGTAGCATGGTCTTTCATTTAAATGGGAATACAGTGTCATCTGGAGAGCTGGATGCTGACAGCTATAGAGCCCACCGAGACATGTGGCAGGTTCCTGTGACCCTCCAGAGAAGAGCCAAGTTTGATTCCTAGGACTGAACAGGGACCCCAGTGTGTTCAAGAGTCATTGTGCACATATAGAGAATGTTGACTTTTTTTACCGCCTAGATATGACGTTTCTGCTCTGCTGGGAAAAAAAAACAGCTGTCCAAGCCCAGTTTTGAACTTGGGGAGGATTTTATTCATTCTTCCTCTTTGAACAGCAGTCTCAGACCACTCCTTATTTCTACCCATCTGCCTGCCATGCTGGGCGGGGTCTCATACTGTCTTGCATTCTAGTTTGCAAGCTGTAGGAATGCAATATACCAGAAATGGAATAACTTTTAAAAAGGTAATTTATTAAGTTGCAAGTTTACAATTCTAAGACTGTGAAAATGTCCAGATAAGGCATAGAGGGAAAGACACCTTATTTCCCAAAAAAAGGGCTGATGAAGTTCAGGGTTTTTTTCTCAACTGGGAGGTTACGTGGCAACATCTGTTAGTTTCCGCTATAGATTTCATAAGGCTTCCCTGGGGGCATTTTCCTTCTGCTCCAAAGTTCTCTGGCTGTGTGGGCTTTGCTGGGTCTTTCCAAAATGGTTTCCTCTTAAAGGGAAGCAACCCCACCTTGAATGGGTGGAGACCCTTGTCCATGGAAACCATCTAATCAAAAGTTACCAGCCATAAAAAGGTCACATCTCCATGGAAACAATAAAAAAGATATCACCCAGCAATACTGAATGAGGATTAAAGGACATAGCTTTTCTAGGGTGCATAATAGCTTCAAACCGGCACACCTTATAACCACTATTCCACCTATTCAAAGAAAATTTTCTCTATGTCACACCACAGCTACCCCAATTATTCCGTGAAATTTAAAGTCTGATTCAAGCAACTCTAGATCCATTCATACGTCTGTGAACCACAAAGGTATCTGCAAATGAGTTTTGACAGGTGTGTGGACTTCACAACAGGCCCTTAGACACTTATTGTGCATTGCATTGGTCTAATTACTGTTGCACTTTAATCTTTTAAAAAGCACAATTACCATCTTAATAAATGCTGACCATTATCGGAAGGATTTTTTTACCATGGGAAGAGCAACTTATCTTGGCAATTTTTAAAAAATAAAATGAATGAGATAGAAATTGTTCCAGAGGAGGAAAAAAGAAAAAACAGCTCATCCATGGGCCTTGTTAAATTTCAATCTCAACCATTTGAGTTTTTTACTTGGTTATGAAAATCTTGAGGAGTTTAAGGGGAGAAAAGATTATTACTAATAAAATTAGACAGTTTCTATTACTGAAAACTTACCACCACCATATAATATAACTTGGAAAAATGACTTTCTGGTTTTTTATTAATAACACAAATTGTCATAAGTACTTTATATTTTGCCCCAGAAAGAAACCGTCATTATTGAAAATTGCGCTGTTACTATTCTATTTCAGATTAGGAACTTTAAGAATTAGCTATTATCTTCAAGAAAATGCTTTTAGATATAATAATTATGCTCACAAACATATGTTTGTCACATACAAATACATATGTGTATCAAATACACATACATGTGTTTTATCTATAAGATAACATTATCGGAAGTCACAATCAGCTATAAGGGAAGAATTGTGTCTTTCTATATCAGCAAATTCATATCTGCGTCCAAGTCACACAATCTCTATGGAGTTCTTATCTGAGAGATGAAAAATCTGCACAATGTTGTGTCTGTAGCTTTTAGGTTTTCTCTTCCTTGCTTATCAGTGGGGCTCCCAAATGCAGGATTAAATGCACTCAAATCTACAAAGAAATAATTCAAAAGTTGGCCTTCTCTGTAGGCGCAGTTGACCAGGACTTTCCGGGTGTTATCTGAGGAGTGACAGCAAATCTCCACTCCCTTCTGAAACTGGCAAATCCATCATTAAAGAATCAATCCTTGATCTTAAAGTTTTACCTCCTGTTAAAATAAAGACATCACTGTCAGGGTAACTTGCCAATAATTTTTCCATGGCCACAGGTTATGAGATGTTATTGGTGTGTATTTATCACAGTATAACTGCGTTTTGAGGGAGGAGGGTCAGGGAAGGGGGGAGACTGGAGCTATTTGTTGTCTGTAACTGAGGTAGGGCAATGGATGTGAGGGAGATCTGTAATAGGAAGTCAAAAAGTGCTAATGGAAAGCTCTTCCTGCTTCACAATTTCAACTAGCTCTGTCCTCTGGTGGTGTTACTAAAAGGGCTATACTTTGAGTAAAAAAAAAAAAAAATGGATAAAATAAATAAATAATAGGAGGGACAAAGGGTAAAATAAATTGGGTAAATGGAAATACTAGTGGTCAATGAGAGGGAGGGGTAAGGTGTATGGTATGTATGAGTTTTTTCTTTTTATTTTTTTTCTAGAATGATGCAAATGTTCTGAAAAATGATCATGATGTTGAATATACAACCATGTAATAATATTGTGAGCCATTGATTGCATACCGTGTATGGACTGTATGTGTGTGGAGATTTCTCAGTAAAATATTTTTTTTAAAAAAAAAGGGATATATTTATTTGAGACCTTTGAGAATGCCCTATTGCGTCATAGGCAATGACTGGAAACTTTGCAGTTTGATTATTAAGTTCTGACTCTGCTACTTACAGTGTGGCTTTGGGCAAGTTACTTAAAACTCCATGTGCCATATGAAGCCAGAAGGAAAGATAGACGTTAAAGACTGAGATGGTATAATCTAGGAATGCCTAGAGTGTGCAATGAGAGTGACTAAATGTGAAAATTAAAACATGTTTTTGCAAAAAAACTAAACTCTGTGTGCCCAATTAACTCATCCACTGTGAAAACTAACTGGATTAGCATGTCTGAGTTGCAGAGCCTGGCAACTGGAACATGCCACGCATTTCACTCAACTGAGGCTTTCCTCAGTTTGTCTCCTCTCTTGGAAAACCATATAGTCTTGCCCAAGAAACCAGGCCATTTCCTGCAATTTGATGTTTGTGGATCTGGCTCACATCCTAATATTTTTTATTGTTTGTCTATGATATCTGACACAGATTGCACAGGTGCTGGACCTATTATTTGCCCTGTGGTATATCCATCACCAACCCTCATCCCACTCCCGGCTGCTGCTGCATCTCCCAGGCTCCTCCACAAGCTGGCTCAGCTGGTATGATATGAAGTTCATGTGTCAAGTTGGCCAGGTTCTGATGTCCAATTGCTTGGTCAAGCTAGCACTGGCCTGGTGGTTACTGTGAAGTTATTTTGTAGATTTAAATAATTAGTAAGTTGATTGTATCTATGGCTAATTACATCAACAATCAACTGAGGAGATTGCCTTCAATAATGAGAGAAGTCTCATCCAATCTGTTGAAGCCCTTAAAGAGAGAGGTGATGATTTCAGCAATAAGAAGGAAGAATTTCCATCTCTACTTCAGCCTGCCAGCTTCTCCTGGGGAATGCATTGTACTCCTTCATCAGAGTTCCCAACCTGTGGCCTGCCCTATGGAATTTTGACTTGCCCATCCCCACAGTTGTGTGAGAAAATTCATATAAAAAGAACATAATATTTGCATAAGATATATCTCCTGTTGGTTCCATTTCCCTAGAGAACCCTGACTGGTCCAACCAAGGGGAGTTATTAGGGGAAACTCTGAGGTGGGGTGGGGTAGGGTGGAGAGCTGTTTGGCCTGCCAGGCTGCTATGTCAAATACTTCACAATGGGTTGGCTTAACAATAAGCACTCATTACTCTATGGCTTTGGAGGTGAGAAGTCCAAACTCAAGGCCTCAGTGAAGCCAGGTCTTCTCCTTGAAGTCTGTGGCATTCTAGTACTGGCTTGCCTCAATCCTTGGGGTTCCTTGGCCTGCATCTGTGTTGCCCATGTCACAGCAACCTCTCTCCCTGTGTCTACACTTCCATGGGCTTCTGGTTCCTCCTAGTGATTGTCTCTGACTCCAGGCTTCTGGTTTCTTCTCTTTATAATGGCTCAGGAATATGGTTAGAGACCCCGACAGATACACAGATGCTGTGCTATTAGCCTCTGCATTGGAAAATCACACCATGGAATTTCAAATCAATAGATCTTTGGATTCCTCAGCTACATGGATTTGAGTAATCACAGAGCAAAGTTGGCGTAAGGAGTCTGGTGACTATGATTGTCCTCATAGGCACAAAGGGGAGTGTGAGGTGTGCCCAGAGAGGACCTCCCTTCAACCTGAAACTCCTGCAGGAAACAGCCAGTGAGAACGTACAGCCAGAAGCTCCAGGTTTCAGCAGGTCTAAGCACTGAGCAGCTCTTCTCTGAGCTGAGGCTTAATGTTCTGCACTGAGGGAGGGGCAGGGCATCACAGCTGGATTCCCACTCCATACCTACATTTATGTGGTCAGAACACTGGAATTTTAACATCAGTCTATCAGAATTAATAAAAACAAGCAAAAAAAGACCCACAACTGACATCTGAATTATTTACTCTCTTCCAATCTTGTACCCGACACTGTTCCATAATTACTTTTTAGCAAATGAATAAGTAAATGGCATGGAGGTGATAAATCAACACACCAAAAAAAGTCCATTGCTCATTCTAACTAGAAAAACTTTAAACTTAGCCTTCGAAATTATTTTTCTGGTTGAAATGTCGCTCCTTGGATCTGGGGAGAGAGAGAACGGGGAGTGACTGCTAATGAGGGATGAGTCTCTTTTGGAGGTGATGGAAATATTCTCAAACAAGATAGT
Organism: Myrmecophaga tridactyla; assembly: GCA_004026745.1. Lineage (NCBI taxonomy): Eukaryota > Metazoa > Chordata > Mammalia > Pilosa > Myrmecophagidae > Myrmecophaga > Myrmecophaga tridactyla. The sequence continues at coordinate 10,465 of PVIY010011970.1, read as the reverse complement.
ACTGATGGTCACGCAACTCTGTGAATATACTAAATACCAATGATCTGTACGTGTTTAAAGGATGAAATTTGTGATATATGATTTACATCTCAATAAAGCTGTTATTACAAACTCACTAGCAAGTCAATCTTCATGAGACATATTATAAATCAACAATCCAAAATATAGCTCATTGTGCATAGTGTAATAAATTTGTTTTATTTTTGCAAACAGAGGATTCATATTTTAGCCAAATGGAAATAATGGCCTTAGAATAGAGGAAAATTATTTGGAAATGCAAAAAGATTTAAAATGGAATACATTGTGCAAATGAGTACGGGCTCGATAATCTCGGGCTGAAAATATTTTGTGTAGAGAATTGATATGTGGGCTATTGGTACATTTGGCCATTCACCAACAAATAGTCATTGAGAAATCTGCTTAGTAGTGTTTTTGTTTTTTAGGACACTGAAAAACTGTCTCAGTATTGCTGGAATCATTGAACACTGGAAAAGTCTGAAATTCTCAGAGGTTACTTGGAAATATCCTATGTTGGCTGTAGGGGTCTGTCTCCAGCGGCAGTAAAGCTCTGGGGTTCTCTCAGATGAAAATTGGTGGGGAGTTACACAGCTATAACAGAATTGAGTTTACCTTGCCTACAAATCCAGATGCTCCTAGAAACAGAAAAATGGGAGTTCTTTCTCAGATATAGTGACTTTCTTCTAACATGCATGGACCAGTGGACTATCAGTCTGTCTGTCTGTCTCTCTCTCTGTCTCCCTCTCTCTCTCTCTCTCTCTCTCTCTCTCTCTCTCTCTCTCTCTCTCTCTCTCTCTCTCTCTCTCTCTCTCTCTCTCTCTCTCTCTCTCTCTCTCTCTCTCTCTCTCTCTCTCTCTCTTTCTCTCTCTCTTAAGCTCACTTGTAAGCTTCAATAGACAGTTGGTGACTGGCCATATATCTCCAGCAGCCTGAACTGTTCAATAAGCTGGCCACTAGCCACATTTGTTCTTGAACAGTTGGAATGCATATTGTCCAAATTGAGATGTGCTGTAAGTATAAAATACCCACCGAATTAGCACACAAAAACTGTTTAAGGATCTCTTTAATATTTTGAAATATGTATTAATGTTGAAATGGCAATGTTTTAGATATATTGAGTTAAATAAAATATATAAAGCCCCCTCAATGTAGTTTCCCCTTCCCTTAGGATGTCATTAAAAGATAATGAACTCAGTTAAAGAGAATTCTGCTTTGTGAAGGCTACAAAGAATGAAATCAAAAGACAAAACAGAGAGAGGCATGGCAGGTCTTGTTTACTGACTTTTTTCTTTATCACTGTCATCATAATTAGGGGAGAATTATAAGACTCGGGTTTGAGACGATAATCTAAAATCCGATTTAATCCTTTAGCAGTTCTGAAGTTTTAACACCAGTTTATAACTAAGACTCTTTTTCAGAAAGGGAATTGCAGCTGGCCATAGGGAAATTCTGTAGCCAGGCATCAAGGTCTAGCTCTTACTCAGAAGCCTAATGCATCTGTAATTGTTGGGCTACTTACAGCTACTTAGGGGTGCAATTGATGCTTTGGAGAGTTGCACCAAATACACAGGGAGGATCCAACACTGTCGGAGCCCTTTGCCCAGATATTAATAGCCACTTTCAAGCTGTATTCTTAATATCCATGTGGATAAAGACCTCAGAGCCTAAAGAAAGAGATAATTGCACTTTGTATTGCATAAAATGTAGAGTGCACTCTTCAGGATTTATTCTCTGTGCATTTCCTTTGTGTGAATTTCCAATTTAAGGAAACCCAAGTCTTTCTGTGGTTCCAGAAATGTGCATCATTTTCTTAGCCTTCACTTATCTTATTAGACCCACAGTGTCTGGGGGGTCAGTCCTGGTGATACAAAGGTAAAGTGACTATGTAGACTCCCTTGAGAGACATAGTTTGGTGGCGGAAAGATATCGGAAAACAAATAACTAAAGCAAATGTTACACCTGATATAGCTGTGATGTTTGTGTATAAGAGAATTTAGGAGATTATGCATTATAAGTAAGTAAGTAGTCTGCTATTTAGTTTACAAAGCTTCTGTTGCATTCCATAAATAAATATTTGCTAATTATACTTTATATACGGAGGTTAGTCCAAGCAGTTTAGGTGTCTATGTGTCTGTTTTTGGGGTTCTTTGTGGATGGGGATGTAGAACCAAAAAATTAAGAATTAGCCTTTGGTTTCAGTGCTCTGTTTTGGGGAGCAGCCACCTGTCAGGGTCAATTCTATGCTTCTATGATACTCTCAGCATGCTGGAGGCAGGGCTCCATCATTAAGGGGAGAAACTTCATGAAGGATAAACTTTTCCTGAGGGGTGCTCATGAAGATAATAAAGATAGACAATTTGGGAATGATTAAGGCTGACGACTTTGGGGGAAAACAAGCCTAATTAATGAATTTGCTGCTCAATCTTCCCATCATGATGGAGAACTCAGCATACCTGTTCATGTACAGCTCAGGGTGAGGGATGCTGCCTTCCAACGTGCATGGGAGCACGAGGCAGGGACAGCTGGGGACAGACGAGCTGGCATTTGTTCTGGAACCTCTCGTAATGCTCCTGCAAAATGCTGATAAATATTTCCAGGTCTCTGCAGATTACTCTCTATTGTAAATTAGGCATCTTTACTACAAATAGAAAATTATCATTCCCATACTTGGAAATTATTTCAATCCTTTGATATTGTTCAAGTTCCATTTCCTCTTCAGTTCAGTCCATTCTTCCCTAAGAGATGCTGTCATCAAGCATAGTTTGCTAACAAGTGGATAATCCCAGGTAATTTGGGGAAAATATGTCTGAATGGTCAGTAAAATTATTTGGAATGCCTCTGCCAACTATTATTTAATTGTATTGTGAGAAGAAGAGGGCACTGTTGAAATTATAACTGAGAAATTAGGATTAAAGGGATGATTTCGGTTGCTGAATCATTGTATAGATATTCCTTTTTGCTTTCTGGTATATTGGAATAGACAGAGGGAAATGCCTGAAATCTCTAAATTGAAATCCAGCTGCCTTGAACTCAGATAATGATTATGTAGCCTTTATCCTCTGCCCAGATCGTAAAAACCTTGTGACTAACCTTCATTTGTACCCATTTATCCAGTTTTTCAGCTTTAAAGTCTTCTGATCACTAAAGATAGCCCCTAATGTTTATTATTGAGGCATCTTGGGTCAGCCCAGAACTAGCCCACCTGTTTTAGTTTCTTAAAGCTACTGGACTGCAATATACCAGAAACGAAATAGCATTTTAAAAAGGGAATTTATTAATTGCAAGTTTACAGGTCTAAGGCTGTGAAAATGTCCAAATTAAGACACCAACAAGTGTGACCTTCACTCAAAAAAGGCTGATGCCATCTGGAGCACCACAGTCAGCTAGGAAAGCACGTGGCTGGCATCTGTTGGGGTCTCTGGCTTCTGGACACCTCTCTCAGCCGTGAAGGCACATAGCAACCTCTTTTAGCTTTCTGTCCTCATTTAATAAGGCTTCCCCAGGGGCATCTTCCTTCTGCATCTCCAAAGATCTCTGGCTGTCTGGGCTCTGTCGGCACTAAAGATTTTTTCAAGATGTTTCCCTCTTACAGTGAGCAACTCCACATTGAATGGGTGAAGACACATCTCCACAGACACCATCTAATTGACAGTTGCCCCCCACAATTGGATGGGTCACATCTCCATGGAAACAATAAAACAGATCCCACCCAGCAATATTGAATGAGGGTTAAAGAACATGCTGTTTTGGGGGTACACAACAGTTTCAAACCGACACACCACCCCAAGTCGAAAATTGCCTTGATTACTGAGACTGGATTTAACCAAAATGGGCTTGCCTGACGTGATATTTTCCATTTTTCAAGCAGGTTAATAATTGTACATTTTTTTTGATACGAGTTTGGTCAGCTCCCCATTACCATCCATTCCCTCACTGAATAAACGTTTTTAAGTACAATTATATAACATGCTCAGATTGCATCTCTGATCTCACTTTGTGAGATCTTTTATAATTAGGTGAGAAAGGAAAGCAGGTATCCCCTGAAGGGAGAACTCGCTATAGAATATTTTCTGTGCTTGCCTTGCCCTAGAAACAGAATAATCATAAGGAATTTGTTTTGAGTTTAGCTAATGAGCATCATTAGCTTAACAGCTTCTGTGACCTGGAGAATTTTCTATATAGCCTGGCTTCAAGAATGTTTGAATTTTTAGTATTACTAAACTTTGCTAAAGTTAAAGCAATTAGATTCTTACTCTTATGAGTGCCAGGATTACAGGAGCTAATAAAGAATTAAAGAATTGGGGGGGGGGGGGGCGGGGAAGTGCAGGGTTCAGGAATTGGACCTGGGTCTCCAGTGGCAGGTGAGAATTCTGCCCCTGAGCTACCCTTGCACAGTCCTAGGGGACTGATTTTGATGCAACAGTGTGGGAGTGGGGTGGGGGTGGAGCAGTGGGGAGGCAGCCTCATCTGAAGGGTGGGGCTGGAGCAGTAGGGGATAGCTGGATGCAAGGCACGTTTTGCTTATTCTGACAATGCTTTGAGATGCAATTTGGTCCTCATAGTTTCCCATGTAAGAACAAGCAGAGGACACTGGAGGCCAGTAGACATCAATTCACCACCCAGGAGGGCTCACTTACAGCCACACCGCCATGGTCAGCTCCTCTATGGAGCAGCTCTGGCTGGGAAAATGGTTGCCTGGGACAGGGCTGGGATGGCAAAGTTGGTTGGAAACTTTGTTTCCTTTGACTTCTTCCCCATATAAATAAACTCCTTTTCCTTCTCTAAATGCATCCTGTTATTTCAACTACGTTCTAAGGGGACACTGGGGATTAGGAGGTTTCCTCTGGTTTTACTCTTTCCTCTAGTCTTCCAGAGCACAAAAATCCAACTATGGGTTTTAAAGATGCCTTTCAGTTACAAAGTTTCCCTTTCTGATTGTTCCAGTGTTTTCGTTCCATCCCACTCCTTTCTTTCTTGTTCTTTATGACTTTCTTCAAGTTACACATTGTCATTGGAACTACTGCAGTTTGTGTCCTTGGGTGGAGAACTAAGCATTGAGTACTTATTAGACTTTTAAAAGAAAAAGTCAAAGCAGATAGCAAACATAGTTGAGACTAATAGGTGTAAAGCTTAGTTAGGGAGAATTGTTTTACCATGCCAAATTACTTGGATTTCTTTTCTCTTCTTCATAACAGTCAATATAACCCTTAATTTCATATTTGTTCTACATTCCTCTGGCTTTTAGTGCTTATGCTCTGAGACCACATTTTCTTTTCAAATTGCAAATCCTGTACCCAGCTCAAGGTCTGGCACATGAAAGAAGCTTGTCACACAGCCGTGGTATAAATGCATGAACATTGCATTAGTACATGCATAATCTTCGCTTTTATGTATGTGTGTATATCCACTGAAATTAGTTTAGATTATTGAAAAATCCTTGAAGCTTTATAGCCTTGTTTCCAATTGGGAAAGTTGAACATAATCCATTCTGTTTCTGAGGGTTTAAAAGCGAACTGAAAAGGCTCTTCCAAAGAAAATAATTCAAGATGGGAAAAAGAATCTCACATTTAGAAGTGAGGTGGAATCACCCAGTTCACATTAATTCCCAAGCCAGAGAGTTCTCTTCCGTTATTTGAATATTATTTCTTGACAAAAGCCTAAAACCTTCAGGCCTGGGGCTGCAATGTCAGTCTTCACTCACAGGAGGGGACACTGCCCTGAGAACTCACCAGCCTCCTGAAGGGCCAGCTGCGGCCAACTTCCTCCAGGCCCTTTCAGAACGAAGGCATCAGGGGATCCAAGTAATGTTTGTTTCTATCTTCACATTTAGCTGCAAAAATCTACTTTTAATATGAACAGCCAGAACAGCACCTCCTATTGGTGTTTTTAATTTTAAAAAATTAGATTTTCTCAGTCCATTAAAAAAAATGTATTCTCCAATGCCATTAAACAACAACAGAAATACTTTCTGTCCTTTTCCAGAAATATGCACATACTCCTCTGTATTTTGGACACATCTGCTTTCAGAGGTTGGGCTGGGAGCCCTGATGATGTGTTCTGAATTCCCGAGAATGGTTTAGGAGCCATCCCCCCTGGGGGCTGTGAACTGGCCCGGTGCTGTGGCTGCTTGGGGGTCTAGCACCAGAGGCCTGGTGATCAAATGTGGGGCTGTGTGTGTTTGTTTGTTTTTTTCCCAAAGGAGCAGAAATTGCCTGAGAGGCTGTGGAGTTGGTCCTAGAATACACTAGAACTCATTCAGCAGCTCTTTGTGCTGGCCACGTCATCTGCCAGAGGCTGACTTCCCTGCTGAGCATGGTGCCATGGACGGAAACGTTAGACCCTTTCCTAGTCCTGGGTGTCACAGTCACCGTATTTTGGAAACATCCCGAATTCAGCTCAGGAGAGGTCAGAAATTGCTGTCATCAAAATCAGCTGGCTCTGGGCTCTCCCATCCATGAAGACATCCATTTCTGGAAAAAACTATCCCAAACATTTCCCACCAACTCTGCAAGGACCAGAGAAGATCATTGGCTCCTGGGAGGCGGTGCTTTACGCAGGTCTTTCTCCAGTGGGGTAGTGCTTTCTCCCACGCCCCCAGTGAGCCTACTTTGCTGTACCACCACAATCACCATTTCCTGGGCACTAACCAGAGACGGAAGGTCTGTTGAACTCGCTGCATACTTGCAGCTCTTCGGTGCATGCTTTGGACAGTGACATCAGCTGGGCTCCACCGAAGAGTTCCCAGGCGTCCTTCTAGCTATGGTCAATATCGAAGGGTCTGCCTCAGAAGAGAATTTGCAACCCAACCAAAGCACCACCATGCCTCACACAAACAAAAACCTTTGATGCTAGTTTTACATTTTTATTTCTCTCAAATTGCATACTCAGTTGAATGATTTTGAGTATTAAAGTGTAAAAATAAGTTAATGATTGATAAAAATCATTCCTGAAATAAGAAGGACTGTGAAAAGCCTTCTTTTTCAAAACTTTATCTATGTTTTCCAAGTGCCTGGCACATTGCTACTCACTTTTGTAAGGACAGCAATTAAATCTCCTAATAATCCTATGAAAGACAATCTTATTAGCCCCATTTTGTGGATGAGAAAACTGAGGCCTAGACAGGTTAACTAATTCACCCAACAACCTCCAACCAAGGACTTGGATCTGGGTAGTCTGACTCCAGAGTTCTTATGCTGAATATAGATTTCATTGAAATAAAAGGCAGAGAAGTAATAGAAAGATGGCAAATAATAATGAGATCTGAAGTGTCCACACTTGTATAATTAATAATGTATAGGTAACTTGCCCATAACCTTTTGAGCCAGCATAAACATGGTCGGAAAGTCTAGATTAGAAGCTTGTCTTGGACACTTTGGGCATTACATCTCTAATGTAATGTTTGCAAATGTGTGGGTAAATAAAACAGGCAGAGTCCCGAGGTTCTACTATCAGGAAATTATGTTCAGAAAAGCCTCCAAGAGCCTCTGGAGACCTAAAGAAAGAAAATGTGTACATGAAGGCATCCAGCTCTGTGAGTCCGCTACTTTTAGAAAGAGTACTTCCTGAAGAAGTTTCCAAAGATGTATGTTAAAGTGTATTAATGTAAGACAGAAACAGAGAAAACGGATTCCTAATTCAGCATCGGAGTTCCATTGGCTGGGGAAACAATTACAGGTCCCTAATCAGCAGTCTTTAGCAGTTTTTTTCTTCATTACTTATTCAAATGCATCCCCAAATCTCTTAGAAAAAATTCCCTGTGTACCTTCATTATTTTCTTCCTTATTTTTCAACACAATGCTTCTGAAATAAATCATCCTTCTTTGTGGCCTTGTTTATAGCCTCATTTTTTCCTTTTTAAATTCACTGATTTGTTTATTTATTCATTCAACAGCTCTCCCATCTCATCTTAATTCATCCCACACATATTGTCCAACCAGGCTTGCACTTGGCTCTGGAGAGAAGGCCTGGACTCATGGGCCTGGTGTGTTTCTTTTCCCACCCCCCAGTCTTCAAGATGCTCCCACAACTGCCCCTTTATCAGGGTCTGGCAGAGGAGACAACTCAGCATTCTGCACAACAAAATTGCAGCTTCATTTGTCTTCAATCCTTTCACCCATTCCTTCATGCAGTTGATTTCTGGTTGTCAGGGAGAGGAAGTTGATAGACCAAACCCCCAAAAAGCCAGAATACTGAGAGTCTCATAAACCCCAAAGAGTGGTGGCTACAGTTTACCAAGCTCTTCCAGGTGCTTCATTGCATTTGCCCCTCAAAGCAATAGATTGAGCAGAAAAATCAATCTAGTTGCAGAATAATGCATATATTATAAATATGTTTTGGTCCAGACAAAGTTCCTCTATATTTACTCATTTGTGTTTGTATGAGCAAGGAGAAAGGGATGGAGGGATGGAGCCCAGGTTGCATGCCAGGATGGTGGGAAGAAAATGGACTTTACCTTTATACAGCTTTGTTTTGCTAGCACTTGTTTCATCAGGTAAAATAAATATGCATTCCTTTTGTAGTTTGAAAATTATCAAATATTTTAAATTTAAAAACGAACAGAAGAATAGACAATCCTATGAGGTTGAGTCTAATTTCTCACTTTTATGGTTGAAAAAAATTGAGTCTGGGAAGGTCACCGGGGGTGGGGGTTAGTGCCTTAGGTCATGGGGGCAGGAACAGGCAGGGTCAGCCTCCATCCCAAATCACCTGACTGCTAAGGCATCAAGATTTCTATCCACTGATATAGGATAATGTCCCAAAGCAAAATAAAAACCCTCTGGAACTGAACTGTAAGGCATTTTGGACTGAAGGAATTGACGTGGTGGTTGACTCTGGACATGAAGTCAGCCTCCAGGCTGAATTTACCAAGTTTTTCTGCATTTCTTCAAGTTTTCTCCTTCCAGATCCAGAGACCCTGTATTAGTTTGGAAGCTGCTGGAATGTGATAAACCAGAATTGGAATAGCTTTTAGAAAGAGGGATATAATAAATTACAAGTCCACAGTTATAAGTCTATAAAAATGTCCAAACTCAGGCATCCAGGGAAAGATACCTTAATTCAAGTAAGGCCGATGGGTCAGGAACACCTCTGTCAGCTGGGAAATCATGTGGTTGGCATCTGCTGGTCCCTTGCTCCTGTTGCTTTCAGTCTCTGTTCCTGTGGGGGCTCCTCACTTTACTTCTCCAGGGCTGGCTTTTTCATCTCTTGGCTTCCCTTAGCTCTCTCTAAGTTCTAGTTTTCTTAACATCTCATGACAATGTCTCCTGAGCTTCAGGCATCTTCGGACATCCCTGTCCCTGTCCTCCAAGTGTTGGCCTCTGTGTCAGCTCTGCTCTAAAATACCTTTCGGCTCTGTCATTTTTGAGGATTTTGGTCATTTCTGTAGGCTCTGCTCTGAAGTTTCTGTTGGCTTTGTAGTTTCTGAGTTTCTCCAAAATGTTTCCTCTTCTAAAGGATTCCAGTAAACTAATCAAGACCCACCCTGTTATGGATGGAGTCCTATCTCCATCTAATCGAAGGTCATACCCACAATTGGGCATGTCACATCTCCATGGAGATAATCTAATCGAAAGATTCCAACCTATAGTACTGAATCAAGATTAAAAGAAACAGCTGTCCTCACAAGACTGAGTCAGGATTAGAACATGGCTTTTCCGGGGTACACAATTAGTTTCAAACTAGCATGGACTTCTAATGGTCACTGCTCTGGTCAAATGTCTGTCATGCCAAGATACCCAGTCCCTAGCAGCAAGGACAAAGTCTTGTAGGGATAGGTCACTTGGGAGTTGTGAGTATTTAGTTGGAAAATGCTTAGGAAGATTTTCGACCTTTTCCTCTGTTTTGAATATAAATTTTAATATTTGATGCTGTGAAAATCAATACACTTAATGTGGGTGTCCTCAACAAATACATTCCTCAATTGAACACAGGTCCTCACCTCTCCCTAAGAAGTGTTTTGGATAACAGGAGATAGTATAGTGATGACATCGTGTGGCTATTGAAGAAATTCAATACACCTGGAACTAAGCAGGTGAGGCACCAGAAGAAGTCTGGCACTTTGGGCAGGCCTCCCAGAAATTCAGAAAGCTCAGCAGGTGGAACCAAAATTAAACTAAGAACTTTACGTGGTTCACTTTCTACTTGGCATCACATCCAAAAAAACAGAAGTCTGGGGGAAAAATATTGCCTAAATAATTAGGCATCTGTTTTTAGTGTTTCTCAACACATGCACATACAAGCACACAAGGGCATTCATACCCGGGGAGGGGATGCGTTCTTCAAGCACAACCACACTTCTTAATTTTATATTTAAATATCGCTCTCATTCTTTATCTTGTCCTATGCCCTGCAGCAACTCCCAAATAAGCTGGCTATCTTTTGCCTCTCCTGGCCCCCAGTCTCTCTGTGCACTCGCTCTGTCTAATTTTTCAGTCTCCCTTTTCTCACT